>JTDE01004790.1:7779-26953 GCA_014338405.1 Paragonimus skrjabini miyazakii
CGAGAAGTGTGATTTTGTATTTATCGATTATTGGTCAGTTCGATTAAGTTGGGTTTAAACGTCGGCTGTACATGTGAAGTTGAATAAAGTAAAAAGTGTGAATAACAATGATAATTATGAAATAAAAAATAGTTTCGCGATGCTAGCCCCAGGGTTCGTACACCCGAGGCTTTCCCAGCTTTATATCACTACGTGTCGAAAGTCACAGCGAGAAGACGGTGAATCTGCAAACAAACTTTATTTATTCCTTCACTCACCGTACACAAGCAGACTTTAACGCAACGAATAGGGACACTAGGGAGCTGGACGTGAGAGAACCTTCAGCACAACCGCACGGCAGCCACCAAAGAGGACGAATGTCAACGGAAATTCCAGTTGACCTTCAGGATTCAAACAAGTGTCAGCCTGGTTGGGCGGCGTTCCCAACGGTAGTAGCTAAAACATGGTTATCCTAGTGAATGTCGCCTACAATGGTAGAGATGGCGCAGATTCCTAATATACTTACAAGTAAAACTGCGATACCTACGCCAACACACTAACTTTGATGCTAGTGGTTTGTAGTAAATTTACATTCATAAGGTGATGTGAGCCAGGGTGGTAGTACTTGCGAGGCAACTCTCACGCCGCGGGGAGTTTAGGATTTTGGGGACGTACCTGGTGACACAGAAATAGAAACGCGGAAGGCGTTCATGGTGGTCTGCCCTGAGAACAAACGAGACACAACCGCCTTATTATCCATTATCCGAAGACGTGTCCAAGTAAGCCGGTTACATTACTTATATCTTCCACTTTCCGCCTGACACCATGATAATAACGGATTACTGGAGAGCTTACAGAGCTTTGAATGAAATAGCTCACTGCAAATACTGGATAGTGAACAACTCAATTAACTCCACGGATCCTGAAAACAAGGTAGTCCACACCCAGAAGATCGAAAAGTTGTGGTCGTTCGCCGAGAAACACTTTCGTGCCATATCTGGTGCAAAAAAACGTCAGTTCCACTTACATCCTCAAGAGGTTATTTGGTGGAGACGAAATCCCGGAAACGTGCCTAGCAAACTGCTGTTAGCCTTGTCTCAAACAGAAGTGATGTAAATGGTATTATATGTATTGGCACATTATCGCGAGCGTTTGTTACCCTGATTCATCGGTGTGGTGTTCACACTAATAGCTGCTCCCGTCCAGTCGACTTAAGCTGTGAACAACATCGATAAGTATCACACTGGCGAAATCAAGATAAAGTTGTAGTTGAACCGTTCAAGAAACATTGCAATGGTCTTCTTCAATTTCGTTGGAAGTCGCTTTGACGATACTGTTTGTAGTTTCATGCCTACTGTAATATACCCGATAAAGGGGAGAACGAGGGTACGCCAGAAATCGTTTATCAAGAACATTTAACACTATTAAAAAAGTAAGGGAGGGGTAGCCAACAATATGGAACATTACGTTGCTGTTCCTTCAGGTAGTTTATCATCAATTGGGGCTTCTTCTTCGCAGAATGCACGAACTGTAGACTCTACAACACAGGGGTGAGAGGCAGTGATCAGCCGCGGTTTAAAAACATACGACACGTGCCTTCACACTTTCCGTTTCACTTTGCGTCACAAAAGGTTGTGTGGCACTTTAGATGGGAAGAGAAATTAGCATGAAATGACTCAAATCAACCCAAAGAAAATGTGGTAGTAGCAGGCCAAATATGAGCCCTTCTTGATGTAGGAAGCCACACAGCAGACTTGCATGGTTATAAAGCTTGGGTTACATAACCAACCTTAAGTGGAGTAGCCTGTTTTGTAAGCTGTTACTGATGAAATCACTATCCCTTAGGTGCAGGTATTTTCCCGCCAGTTTGCAATCAAATAACCCAGCAAACGGAGCGCACGGAATATCTGTGGTCCGAAAGTTGCACGTTAACAGCTAATCAGGAACTGTGGAACTTGATCCGGCAGCCCTGGATTTGGTCAGATATACCATACGACGAAAGAATTTTTTAAGATGGCCGATGAACGCCTACGACAAGCAGAGTCAAGGCTATGTGATGAAGCTGCACAATGGTTGCACGCTTGATACGGAAGACTGGACATGCCCAGTAAGATACTTCATCTCCCATAAATGGAACGGTGTCCAAAAATCTATACCTGCTTATAAAACTCTCAATTACTAGACCTGTGGTGGACTCCCTGTGGGTGGCAAAGCGAAGTGTTCGCAGCAGTTGCAATACAGAGATGCATCTAATAATCCTTCCAATGTGGGCCTACCGGGCTAGGTTCGCATATCGATGGCAATTAACGTCGCAAGTCTACTCCACTGTCCTACAAAACTCAAGTTTCCTAGTCGGGTGGTAGGAACATTGCAGATAGAATGAAATTTTATCGTTAAACGAGAACTCACCCGAAAAGTAGCGTCAACCTTGACCAGCTGAACCATGTGAGGTTTGCCGGTCAGAATGAGGTCCAGTCAAGGTCCCCACATAAAAGAACTAGGCCTTTAACGTTCTTGCTCGACGAATCGCACCGGATATGCTCCCGCTACACACATGAACAAAGCAGACGTTCCAACTACTAGGCAGGAGAATTATGAGGTACTTATAATCAACCGCAACGAATTTTCAAGCGTTAGGTTAGCAGCTTCCGAGGTTGGTGAGGCATGCAGGTCGACGCTGACATGTGACAGCAAGGCCGCTTCCACCCATCTTTTTGTAGTAGAACGCGTCCGGAAGTATCTGGACTTTAGTCATGCGTCTTAATTAGACCAAGTTTCTACGAGAACTAGTGTTTGAAGCAACTTGCACTGTGTCGGTTGCAGCAGCTCTTAAACATTAACCTTTTGAGGTTAGACGTTCGTGAATACGTACCATCACCTCTATAAACGTACACGTACTCCGTGTTCTGTGGTGATGGTCCAGGCCTTGTGTTTTGTGGTGCTTTCGCGACATAAGGCGACCCAAACAAAATCGGCTGATGAGAGTTTTTGAATATAGCGGTAGCTAGAGGGTGAGTGTAGAGGCTTTGGTCTTAGGCAAGCATATGAGGGGCGGCTATTGTGGGCCCCACGCCTTCTTTCTGATGAGCTAGACTTCAAGCTAGTCATCTCCGTAACCTGCACCGTGCGAGCTGACACGGACGGTGTTCCTATAAGGGCGACCGTGCGCTTCAATCAAGACCGATCTGAATGGAAAGATGACTACATGATATCACCTTTAAGGTGCGGCTGCCACATTTCCCCGCTAAGAAACGTTACTTTTAGTAACCTCAGTTCAGGAATGGAAGTGAGAGTGACAGCTCTGTGAAGGCGCCTAGTAGACCAGGTTGTACATTCATGCAATTTTGCGTTTAACTTCCCGCGACTGCACTTTTAGTGAATGCTTGGAAGTAAGTGACATGGCACCACCCCGTAACTCTGGTACTCCAGGTCTATTAAAGTCCCATGTTCGACCGCGGCTAGGGTTCCCGCCATTTTGTGAACCCCTGACAGGTTTTCCTAATACTCTACCGGAAAATGTGCGCGGCCCTTTTTTCAGTGTCACTTGATTTTGACGGATGGGACTTAACTAGTTGCGGATTCTGTACACCTTGGAAGTGGCCTGGGGTGACTGATGCAGGCTGTGGACGTGTATCCTAATTAAACTTGCGTGGCCCGCAAAATGCAGATGACCCGCATGCGTGTAGCTCTAGTTGCCTTATCCTAGAGGTTACAGTCGTCCGATTCTTCTTATACCCACAACACAGCCTCAATTTTGAGCGCACCAAACAGAACGAGATTGTGTCGCACGAACTGGCAGCGGTCATTTGATACAGCCATGTATGTCATGGGGTTGCTCCGGCAACAGAAGCCGGAAGCTCTGGCTAACATTTATACAATAGCAACAAGTTGAGGTCCGAAGACACTGACTCATGTAATGCCCCACTCGGCTTACGTTATACTTGGTCTGCCACATTTTATCTACATGTTAGTAGCAGGGTTCCGCCAAGCGCCTTCTGGAAACAACGTGTGGGTCTCATGGCATCTTTTTTGCCTTTGGCATAATCGTACGTTTCAGGACAGAGGGAATCTCGAAGTCTGAATTTTGCATGTGTGGATGAGCTCTTATTCTTCTCATTTATGTAGTGCCAACACGCACGTCAGAGTGGGATCAGTGCCAACAACTTCACGGGATATATCGTGGAGGTAGTTATGACTTTCGTAGTTATTGAATTTGAAGGTAATTTAGAAGAAAAAACGGTCATCTTGGCGCAAGTCCTCGATTTTTAGTACTTTTGAAAATACTGAGCTCTATGTTCCAAGCAAAGTACCTGAAACCTACAAACTGTAAGTATGCAGTACTGAGGACAGTACGAGAATGCATCAAAAAGCGCTCAAGCTACTAGATCCGTGGCAAAAAGCTTTCCGTTTTTTAAAGAATCAACTCACTGTAGGCGCTAGCCTACTGTTTTCGTTACAAAAATACTTTCATTACAACTTTTGAAGTGGAATACATTATCTATTGTCTTGGGACTGTCCAACTGTGCCATGTTTTTGATATATTGATAAAATGGAAGGTTCCGACCATATGCAACTCTTTTTTCGCGACTTTTATTTCTTACGCGTGTGTATCACACTTTGGAATGAAAAAGCATATCGCCTTTGGCATCGCTTGGCAGATAAATACTGGTCTATCCGACTGTAAATTACGTCTCAATCTTCGGGTACGTTCGGTCATTTCGGAAACGGCACGAAAACTGGAATCTTAAGGACGGATTCTGTTCGTGTTTTACCGACTTCCAGCTTCTATGGATGTAACTTGGTGCGTTCTAAACTTTATAACCTGCATGACACCAAATTCATTTGCACTCCCTTGTTTAAGTCCAACCGTGACGTATCTATAAAGCGCATTATATAGCGGTGAACCTCAGTGCTCAATATTTTCATTATATGTTGTCTCCATTTATGGTTGCCACAGTGGTTACTGACTTTTAACACTGTATAAATAGCTAACTTTAAAATCACCCGCCGTCAACCTTGTTTGGCCAAATGACGACGTTGTGACTCATGAGTACTACAGCATTAATGAATGGTATATGCCCCGTTGTTTGTTTTTATCAATAAATACGTAGTTCGCCAGCGACAAACTTTGCTTTGTTAAGCTAGCTTCCTGTTCAATGATGACAATAATTTTCACTTCCATTCGCCATCGCGGCCACACTTTGTCTTATAAATTTGAACCCGAGAAATTTGTTTCTGACGACCACGGGTTGATATCTTCATACAGTCCGTTGAAACTATTCTTGAAAGCTTAAGGAGTCGCAGAACTGGTGCCGGGAATACTGTTGTGAAAGACACCGATCAAAAGAACACACTGTATTAAAAATATGGGCAATTGTGTAGTTCGCCGGTATGCTGCTTCAAGGCCGAAACGAGTTAGAAACGGCAGTTTAAACGCGAAAAGAGATTTTTCATGAAATATTAAAATGCATATGACGGGATAAATATGTGGATTTTATCGAGTATAATAGTGGTGCTGCAATGAGCAAAATCAGGTGTGCCTAAACATTATCTATATTCGCACTTTTGTCGAAAAAAATGTGTCGCGATAAAAGCATAAGGTTGGCTTTCCTAATCATTTTTACGTTCTCCAAATGCCTCCGTCGGAGTTTTAGTGGTGGAATACGTATTTCCATCTTGCAGAAGCACTCAATTTCACGTGGTTTTGGAGACATAATTGAATTCGTAATTTTCGACCACGTTGCGTGTACATTGCATTGTACACGAAATACACTGCTCGTCTGTTGCTAGCTTTGGCTATCCTGCTTGTGTCTCTGGGAAGTTATATCGTCTTGCTGGTGTGCCGATGTATTTGCGTTAACGTTTTATATAAAAACCCCGTTTCCGGTTAGTATGGCAGTGAACCGTTCACTCATTTTGGACTGCATTGACTACATGCTTCGACGTTCGGTTGACGTCCAAGTTTATTTTTGCCGAAAATAGCATACATCTGAGATTTCCAGGAAGAATCACTACTGGGTTAGTTACTTCAATCTTGAATTTCCTGCCGCTATAAAAGTCATTTTCGGAACCGTTCTTTCTAGCAGTGGACATCTTGGTGGGTTAATCTACCGAAGTCATGTCTCGCTAGGTGACGTCCACTAATCGGGTCACCGCCATTACTGTGTTTTCCGGATAGAGTTAAATTTGTTCAAATTACCGAACATTACGAACGACTTCGCGGTCTTTTTCAATCAACAATGTACACTCGATATTGCGAAATCCCATTATCTTCAGAAAACCACAGCAGGCTTGTTTATATGCGGTTATTTTTGGGCAATGTGAAGCAAAATTTGTGCTTAATTGACGATATGGTTTGCATGTCCAGAGTATTTAATAAAGTGGTTGTTTCGATAACTAACACCTACTTCAGCTTTTTAAATGATCTAAGGTACGTTGGAGATAACGGTGCGGTATTCCTTCAGTACAACAGCCACTACTTGGTCATATCCAAAACACATTTATAGAACTTTTGACTGTCTTATTGCGTCGCTTGGGAAGTTTCTTTGTCAAAAGAGCTGAGAAAAGTTATTAATTTTTTTCTGAAGATCTTACCGGACTACGTCTTGCTTAGAGGAGCACAATAGTAGACCGGAATAATAAGGAGAAACAATTGAGATAGTAATAGGGAAGCAATTGAGGGATTCGGCACTCAAGTGGCATATAAGCTTACCCACGTCTGTCAGCCTTTCAGTATTTGCGAGCGACTTCCGGTTAGCTCCTGAAAGATTTAGAACAACTTATATAAAACCTTACACTGTTCGTTTCGTTATACCAAGTTATAACATGGTGCCTGTGCATTCACACAAGGCACAATTTTCAGAAATAGCGTTCCTGTGGATACATTCATTGTCTGACAAAACGATGTGCGGCGTGATTGCCAGAGGTCGTTTACCTTGTTCCTGATTGACAAAACAAGAATGAGACGGTCATTAAATAAGTGTTGAAAACACATTAGGCAGACATTTCACCTCTAGTCTGTTTGCAAAAGGTGGGACGCTGCCAAATTTATCAAGTATTTTGTGATGAACTGAAACGCTTAACAAAAATACTTACTACCTGTTCCATCAGAGCAACTTTAAACAAGAGAAAAATTCATGAATGAGGCCCACTATAAAAAAATTTCCCGTAATATGCTGAACCAAAATGCGGAGACAACCCAAGGACACGTTCTCATCCTGTTTGAAAATAAAACCGGTGGGGGCACGTAAAATTCACCGCCAACTTCAACGGCAAAAGCAAACTTCTTTTGGGTCATCTGTCTGTATGTAGAAAAGTGACAAAATGTGCCTAATACGGATGGGGAAAATGTGATGTTCATCGTCCACTATTCAGGAAGCGATCCAATATGTATCAGGTCGATTTATCACATTGGAGGAAAAGTGTGACGAACAAGCCTTTCTTTGCTGATACAGTGACGTAGCCCAAATAGTTCACCAATAAAATAGATCAGCTGATGACCACGTACTTCATTGTTGTAGTTCCCGCCTCAATTTCAATCGAGTATTGTTAAAAGCTGCTAAGAAAGTTGAAAAAACAACCCAGCAGTCCCGTTATAAGGAGTATTTTCTCTGCCGTTTTCCAAATTGTCACATCACGGACATCGGCGAACTAAACATTATTCGACTAGAAATAAAGCTTACGCTAATCGGCGACCAACATGTAGTAAAACAGATGTCAGTAAAGTAAAGTGCTCAAAATGGGACAACCAAACACACCTCCGCATGTGGCCACACAGCAACGAGAAGTAGACCCATTCAAACAATTAGGCATGGATGAAGGTGAGGGCGCGTCAAATAAAACCAAATGTTAGTTATAATAGGCCAGAAATCCAAGTCATGACAAACAAGAAGAAAGACATTTTATGCGTCATCATGTTACAGTGTTCATCACGACCCTCTGCTACACACGGCAAAAACATATAAAGACGAACTCATGATTGGGTGCCTACAAAGATTTCGAACACGCCTCGGCGAATTCAATTCTACGTATCCTACCAAACATAAGACGACAGACATACCAGACGAGCTTCAGCAATCCAACACTGGATTCGCTTGAACAATCTGCACAACAAACTCACAGAAGCCACCAGGGGATATGGCATTAGAAGTTCCAAAGCAACTCCTGACATACCAGAATTAACCTCTGTCATGACTTTCCAACAGACACAACAGTCTGATATCATGCATCACACCTTAAGGTGCTTTCACAGATACCTGTCTCACGTGATTTTGTAAGCCTGGAGATGCACTTATTACTATGCCTTTCTGCCAAACATCCCCGCAAGCACGTGGGTCACAAAGAAGCACGACCCCAATCTGTAAACCACGTGAGACACTGGGCCACTAACGATAAGCTAGTAATCCATGCGGGTGTTTGCACCAGTGCAATCTCCTAAAAGTGCATGCGAGATGTTGGGCATGCCTCCAACCCTTGATATGATGTCATAAAAATGTAACTTCGGCCTTTGGAAAACTCCATTCCGACCGGAACGACAGACGACCGTTTGTTCTCAGTATCCTAGGATTTCGAGGATCACACGAGATAGGTACTAACGGACTATCGTTAATTGTTCATTGGACCTCTGCAACGTATCTAAGTAGCGCCCCCTTGTTCATAACTCGCTAGTGAGTGGTGGGAGTAAATGCCCGCCGTTCGGTTTTTACCATTCTTTCGTAACTCACCACGATTGCTAGTTTCAGCTTGGTCAAAGTACGAACAAACCTCAAGGATTAGCAAACAATCAGCAATCTTTCAGTGGTCAAAATCTTGTATCCTTTTCTTCAGTTCTGAATCTCCTTACATGAAGTCCGGGTCGTTGTTGCCATATATAGCACCCGGAGCATCTCGTCTACCCACAAGTCTAATAAATACCATCGTGGACAAATCGGCTGAAGGTGACTGGGCAACTTCCAAAGGAATGGAATGCGTCCCAATGCAAGTAAACACACAACCTTAACGCTAACACTGGTTTTTACTCGTTTTGAACTTGGACGCATCAAGGTATACCGGTGTATCTTAACGAAACCTATCAGCAATAACCGTAGTTGTAGGTAACTGTCTCATTAGTTGTTCACATGGTTGTGATTAAAGTATCCTGCATTTTTGGCACTACTAATCACACATCTGAAAATCATCATCCACATCAACAAGGTTCTTCCTAATGGAAGCAAGTACATGCATGACACCCATGCGACCTACCACTTTAACGGAATATTCAGCTATAAGCTCAGTGGCCCTTCCATGTGGTGGTAAAATATCAGGTCGTGTATCGATTTTTGTCGGTGGCACCAATTGCTTTTCATCTGAGACATAAAAGCCGCCCACTACTATTGATCGCAGCCGGGACAGACTGTCAATACGTCGCCTGCCGATAGAGTTAGTTTTGGAGTATTTTAGATAATTTGAAAAATATTATTCACGAACAAGCATGATCAACTTACGAGTTGCTCGTTCCAGTTAAGACACACGCAATAACCCTGACTTCACCAGGTAACTTCGGCCTACAGACTTGGGTACGCAAACAAAGCTGACGAAGCGAGAGAGTCACACCACCGTCTTCACCAGTTTTTATCAAATGAAATATTGCGGCACCAGACATTGTAAACCGGGATTCACTGCATACACAGTCTCCACGGTCAAAACACACCCACACATGCAGTTCCATCCAAGTGAAACTGATGGTTTTGGCCAGCTGATTTCCAACGGCGCTAGACACCTTAGTCCTTGAAGCCATGAGTCATTTCACGTGAAGATAGGTGTGAAACTTTCCTCGATGCTACGTCAGCCGGGTTCAGGTAGCATGTCTCAACGGTGATATAGTGGTACACGTGCATATTAGTCTCACTCGGTCTGCAAAGCAAATCGCAAAGCGCCGCGATGTGTTAGATGCACACTGCAGCAATACCGTTGATCACTTAACTGAATTGTTCAAGGCTGTTACGCTAATATAACCAACCGCTGAGTATCTTACATCAGATGTGTTAAAAAATAAGCACAGTTTTATCCCCGTGTCAGCATATTTGTCTAAAAAACATAACGAGGCATTCCATCTGACCCAGCGGTTCAAATATTTGTCAGCCAACTCTCCCAAGTTGGAAATTCGGTCTCTTCTATTAGGCCTTTCCCACCAAGATTGCGACTACAAGGATCATGCAGTAGCCTACATGACAAAAGTGGCCTTCGAACAACCACTTTCAATGGTTCGAATAAACAGGTAATGCATTTCAACCCACCGCTCCCACTATAGGGCGCATTTGGAAGGTGCACTTGAACTGAAGGCAGTCGTTCAACATTTTCAACATCTCATCCGAGGCTTTTTGGTACTCAAACTCTGTTGATCCTAATTAAGCGTAATATACGATTCACCCTCCTAGGGTTTATACGCTGCACAGTCTCATGACTATTAGACGTCCACTTCTGCAGCAGGGCGCGAAGTTCGTTCACAGCAGATCCAGCCTCCCTAATCGTTTCGACTGGTAACAAGAAGGCATTCATTTAGTTCTCATTTACGGCTGACACCGTTGAGGCCATGGAATCCCATCCATGATTAGTGGCTGCCCATAGAAGCGCAGGGTTTGCACAAAACGGCAAATCACATATCTCAGAAGAAAGTGAAACCCACCACAGGGGCTTAACGCCCACATTACTTTTCGGAGCCCGGGCTTGCAAAACGTTTTTCATTATTTGCCGTGATGACTACCGCATGTATGTGAAGCACTCCGATTGAATTACCAGGCAAATCAAGACCCTTCGGAAGCACACGATTGACAGACACTACTTTATACATGGAAGCACAATCACGCACTAGTTTTACCTTGTCCGGCTAATTCGGGTTAGGTACTGAATTATGTGGCAGATACCACGGACTAGCATAGTCAAAGCTCTGTGACCAGACCTTCCTTAGCAAGCCTTTGTTAATGTAGCTGGATATAATTCCCGTGTACTGAGATTTAATGTGGTGCTTCTAAGTTACTTTTGTTTAAGTCAGTACAGACGTAACTGACACACTGCACGATTGCCAGGTAGTTGGTTGATCACTGTCTACAACAGTGGACCTGTTTCTTAGCGGCCATTTGAATGGGAAAACGTAGCTCCCGCTTTGGCTAGAGCTTCGTTATCCTTGATGGATGAAGCGCTTTTTCGCGAGATACACTGCTCAACAAATTCCACTTTGAACATTTTTTGAATTTTACCTTCAGAAGACACCAGCCGGGCACCCACATAATTTGCACACCCCACAATTCCGGGTGTAACACCAGTTGCAGTCCTAAGGCATCACCGGAAGACGGTTCTATCAGCGTGCGGCTCGTTTTTAGCTCCTATCCTTCGTTCTATTAACCAGTGAACCTCGGGAACATTAAATCCGATAAGATCTGAGCCTACGTTAAAGATACCAATGAAGTCAAGCCTTGTTACGTGGGGTCATTGTTGCAACTCCATCGGAAATAGCCTGTTGACCTGCGCAACCAGTAATTTATCAACGGTTCAAGGTGACTACAAAATTGACGTTGGTCTCGTCCTGAGATTGAATTTCAAATACATTTCAGTATCACGGCATCATACGAGTAACATGCAGAGTGCGAATCGGCAGTCGACAGATATTACTTGGGAAGTCGAGCTTGAGAGTCGCGATTTTGTCTACCAAAATGGTATCCGAATCATCGTCTACGAATGCATATGTATGTATAGAGCACGTCCGGCCCACTAGGACAGCAGATACAAAGTCCAGAAGGACAAGACTCAGACTATTAGAAGTTATGCCACATTGAACAGTCTCTTCATTTGTCTTAGATGCATGTGATGATATGCTACCATGCATTAGAATATGGCGATGACCACCACAACCAAACCTTGGACAGTCAACACAGACTCCATATGACCTGGTCATGCGATCGGCCCTCAGGCAAATGAAACATCGTCTGTCAAGTCTGACCAAATTCTGGCGTTCTATAGATCCCACAACGAAGTGCACGCAGTCTATAAGGTCATGGAAATCTCTGCACAAGAAGCAGCTGATGGGATGGTTATTGGAGTTGGCGTCCACCAAACTAGCATGGCATCAGGACCTTATGATGTCATTTGCATCCAGAGTGCCAGGAGTAATGGACTTTGAACCATACAACCTACCGATCTGGTCAAGTTCACCACTGACTACAGATATCCTTCTCTTACTGAAGGCTAATAAATCGGCGAAGGTGAGCTCCCATCTAAAGGTCATGCTATCAGACATGTCAGCCAATCTGTCCTGTGGGCATCTGAGCAATCGTTTCACCAACCGGACTAAATTAGTAGATTCACTTGACACTTCCGATCTATCCAGTTGAGAAAGTGTAATATCGGACGCTCACGTTTGGGTGGCTAAGTGCTTGAAGCAGCCGAAGTGTATTCAGTTTTTCCTAGAAAGAGTATACCATAAGTTTGCTTATTCTGTTACGGCAATAAAGCAACAAACATAATAGCCTTTAATTTTCATCAGTCAGCCTATTTGCTGAATTATTTTCGGAATTTTCAGGAAACCCACGAAAGCGTCGTGGAAACTCGTAAAATAGTTTAACATCAAGCTTTGGCAGACGTACACCTAAAATTAATGAATTGAATGGGTCTTCTGGCGATTTGGCTATATTGCCTACCTGACAGGACTGGGCTGGCAGTTGGGATGTTCTTGCCACGTCGCCTTTCCTCGGTTTTATCGGAAGGTCTACTAGTTTGGGGTGTTCGCGGTCTTCCGGAACCCTTTGCTGTAACTCCAGCCTCCTTTTACACAGCCTATACTTTCCTTCTGCAAGTAACAATTCTTTTCGCCCCAGCTGTGTCTTGAAGACTAACGGAGTGGAAAATCCTAGTGGAACACAAGTCCTGTCAGCCTTCTCTACCTACTCTAATTGCCCTACACTTCAGTAGCTCCTGAGTAGCCTCCACGGCCCCAAACATGCCGTAGGTATGAGAAGCAGCGCCAATATCATTAATCCTAACCCGACCCCCTAAAGCACTAGAAGCAGAAAAAGGCAAATTACCAAGATTAAGAGAGTAATGAGCGTCACGGGGTGACCGAGAGGGTGGGTTTGGTTGGCAGATATAAGGGTGGCATACGTTATATCAGCCTCCGTGCTTTCAGCAAATAAGAATCCATCCGAAGAACTTCGAAGTGTGAAGGGTTTCCTGAGATTACAGTGGGGTCTGTGATAACATTCGTAACGTCTTCAAATTCAACAGGTCCCCCAATCGGGATCTTCTTGGGTTTTCAGTGGCTGTGCACCACCCACAAAAAATAAAACAAGATAACAGTGTTCTTTAGGTTACCTTGCATAGGCAGAAACCTAACGGTTTATATGAAACTGCCAAGTTGTGTTTCATCCTACATACCGGAAACGTGCTCACGCCACCAAGCAGGATGTCCCATTTTATTTTCTTAACTAGCCACTATACCTATTTATTTGCCCGCAGCTGGGGTGACATTATGTCAGGACAAACAGATAAGTGAAGAAATGCGCCAAAGTGCGTCTTCTGAGGAGGCTGAACAAACCACTGCGTCAACCGGACATCAGCCGCGTGCCAGTCAACTTTGGCACGGCTTCATCAATCACTGGGCATTAACGCCAAACCGGACACAGCCAAAATGATCTTCCTGTTCCACGTGATCACAAAGTGCAACTGGGTGTAACTGTATGTGTATATCAATGTTTTTTTATTCACATGCCACAAGCCGCCGGCGTGCACATGAAAGGACTCAACAGCTACATGACAACTGTCTTGGTTTTCCTTACTATTGCCGAGGTAGTTTTAGGATGTCACTGGTAACTTTTCGTTTGTTTTCACTCCACAACTTGTTTGTTTCAACCGTTACTCGTTTACGATTGAAAAGGATATTCAAAATGAGTTTGGTTTAGTTGCGTTGGTTTCCCGGGTTGTTCATCTGGGCGTCATCCAAGGCCACCAAAATGCATCCTATTCTGACGTAGCGTGCTGCTGTGTTGATGGCGCCAGTTTGGTTTTTGATCGTGTAAGTCATGTGCAGATCCTGCTGGACCTTTGGCTCACGCTTGTACATGTTGTCTCCTTTTGCAGGGCTCGTCGGAACCATTACTGCATGAAAACACCGCTTCCCGGTGTCTCTACGCTGCACAAAGCTGTTTCACGAGTGTAACGGGTTCAGGAGGCCAGAACGTCTGGCTTCCTTGTTACATTAGCACAGACCTATCATTGCGACTGGTCAATCTTTTCATTACAATTTTACTTAACTGGAGATGACCTTGTCAGTCTCTCAGCCATCCTTTTAATACTTTAATCGCCACACGTTTGCACAATCTTTATACGACATACCTTAAGCAAACAGTAATTTGCGGTCTTTCTTCACTGGTTGTAAACTCACGTAACATATGACACCAATATCAAACCAGCAATGATGCTCATCGCTCCTCTTCTTCATCTGCTTGTAATTCATAATAAGGAAAGGTCACCACCGTCTGCGAACGACGCCCAGGACTTTCCAGTCTGTATGACGTATCTCAGCAAAGATATGGTAATCAAATAACATCTGAAGACAGCTTCCATCCATCCCGCGCGTCTACTTTGACAAGCCCAGTAGTGTTACACTAGTTTCAATTTAACTGTGAGTCGTACAATCTGTCGGACGCAAGCAAAGCAGAAAATTTGGCTATGCGGTCACACAGTAACAGTTAGGTACGGCAAGTTTCGAAAACTTCCGCTAGAGTACGCCCAATAGAACATAACAGTAGTAATTAACACTCACGCGGCTCCCCCATATTTTCGACACGATATCCTGCTTCCACAGACTGTCCAATGTTCAGCGAAGAAGTGAGCGCGCCGCCTTTTTACTTATACTCACCCTCAGTCGTAGGACTTTTTAAACCTTCTCCTTATCGTTTCAAGAGGGGGCCTTATATTTCAGTGTAAAGTTTTCACTCAAATGAACGCACACCGCTTTACTCATTCAATTCAGCCTCCACCGAACTCCGCCATCATGAACTTAAAATCGCTTACCAGGGCAGTTGAATTACCGCCCAAATATTTTCATTTACCGTATGTAACTGTACTCAATGGAATGCCCTCCCCTTGCTGGAGTCGCTACATTTGACAACCTGGATGTTTTCATGCACTCGGTCGATAGAATTAAGTTTGGCGGGTGTAAGCTGTGTGATCGACTAACGAACGACATGGTCACTGGGCAGCTAGATGCTGAATCTCTGTCTTCTTCCACTGCGTAACCCGCATGGTGCAGCCCATCGTGCATGGCATTTTCGCAGACACAGATGTGACAATTAATGCTCATTCTGCATGTTCATAGTGGTTTTCGAGACGCTGTCTCTATCATTTTCTATTCCAGCTCACCCCGGCCCGTTAAGTAAAGACCGCTATTGTCGACCGGGAAGCATGAGACTTCCATCGTCATCTCGACAGTGGACTGTCGCCTGGGGTATAGCCTTGCGGCATCCTGATTTCACCCTCACTGCCACGAGACACTCAACCTAAACCAACGCACGCGCAAAAAAGTTCACTCCTTTCCTCCGACTACCAACGAATATTAGTTAACAGTAGAATGTGTTACCACCAGTCGTCGTCAAAGGTCTTCTAGGTCAAAATTTGGGGTGTTGTTGGATTTGTTTTCGCAACCGAAGTGATCACTCAAATAAGTCGCGATGCTCGTTCCATCTAAGGGATTCTGTCGTTCCTTGATGACACTGCGATCCTTAATATTGGTGCTACGCTAACGGCTGACGGGATTTCACTGGTTCATATGCGAGTCCGAGGTTGGAGACTCAAATCGCCCGGTTCTAATCAGTTTACCTGTTGCAATATCCAGCGGGATGCCGTTGTTCTGCAAGACAGTAGTTGAAAACAGAATGTAGTCATGCTCTTGAGAATTACAGCAAGTATCAAAAACAGAAAGGGACCATGAAGTCAATAAGGTTATTATCAGATGGGAATCTAGTTCAGGTTGAGACCGAAGTTCCATTTGCACAGGACAAAACGTCTGTTACCAATCTGGTGTCCAGAATGTTTGCACTAGAAAGCCAGAGAACAGCGCCCAAAGCTGCGGTTTTCTAACATGAAAGAGAAATTTGAGGATTTTCCTTGTTCCGTTTTTTGATTTCAAAGCCCGTCATGAGTACCTAGGCAATCTATGTAGGCAAAAGAATAAAATGGAAAAACACCACGAACACCCAATGACTGTCCGAATTTGTGATATTCAGTGTACGCTTCTTTCGGACTACTAGTTCGGCGGGTTTCAACCAAAAGAGACAAGACAAACAGGTGATGGTAAAAGCACCTGAGGGAGCATCAACTAATCCTCCAAACACAAACTCCACCCTTTCAACATAGCTCAACTGAAACGCATTCCTGTAAATATGCTGCCATTGACTGCTTGGCCGGCACCTTCCTGCTCCAGTACAGGAAGCACTCTGTCACATAGGCGTAGTTCCCCCAAGCAACAGGTGACTACATTTATCCATCACCCGACGGCAAAACGGTGTAAGAAAAATTGAGAGTCATCAGCGATACGAGTGGAACTTCGTAGGACTGCCTCCATCCTTGACATAAATCGAAATTTGTCAATCATACCCGATCTAACTTTGCGGCTCCTCCTTTGTTGCCTCAACGTCACATAGTCTGGGGATTCATCACTTCATTCAGTGAATAGTTTTCGGTATTTGTTTCTTTTTCCCAAAGTTCTTCTTGATTCACGCCAGTTCGACCTCTCTGGCATACCGCTTAAAGGCTTGGGACTCAGGAGTGAGGTGCAGTGTAGTTGATAAAAAGAGAACTGTTTCGACGCAAGACTATCGGATGGACATCAGCATGTCAATAAAACGCAAGCTGTCTTGGTTGCCCCTAATGGTACCACCGCTCCTACTTTGCGGGCAACGATGCTAAACGCTTCAGCAGTCTGGTCTTCGACCGATGGTTTCCAGTTTGTGCTCAGTAGATATTACAACCATATGAAAACAAAGTAGTTTCCTGAGATTAGTAGGAAGGAAAGTGTGTAAGAACACGAGATTTTCGCTGGTTGATGGATTATCACTTGAAAAAATGCGTCAAGACCATAACTCATATGGCAATGGGATGAAGCCATCAGACCAGCCTTCACGCTCGAGCCGGAAAGCATACACTCCCCAAATCCATAGACAACACTGGGAAGCTTGACCAAATACGTCTGTGTTATATTACCCATGGCAGCGCGAGTATGCCCGAATAGTCCTCCAAGCCATAGATGATGCAACCTGAAACACTGCCTGCGAATCAAAAATACTCTAACAATCATTCGGTATCTGTTTTGTGGGTGACTGACACTATTACCGAAAATGTCCAGACAGGAAACAGTTCTCATGCTGCCACACTCCTCTGTGCTACCACTACCAACCAATTATTATCAGTTATGTCATGAGTGATCTGCAGAGGTCTCAAGCCATAAGCTAACCGGGTACATTCTGATGGGGATCGCAGTATCGCTGTGAATTACATACGGAAGCCTGTCCCGCACCTTCATTATATGGTGGCTGGAAACGTTTTCCTGTTAACCTGAATGATCCCTGCCCGACGTTAATCGGAGACAATGACCTCTGCTGAAGGCGTCGGCCCACTTGTTCAAACAAATGTTTGGTCTGCGACGCTCATTTCTTGAAGAATTCTAAAGGTCGCAGTAGGAACACTTCACATCTTCCTCCTCCCCATGGAGTAAAATCTGAGCTCTTTTCATCAGCCATGATAAGGTTCTCCCTTACCTTCTAGTATTAATCAGGTTGCAAGCTGTCGTACCCTCCCAACGCACCGGACATCTTTACGTAAGTTGTATACCGCTGGGCAATGCGTCGTAGATACCTTGGCCACCAATGGCTGATCGAGCGTAGTCTCCATATCGCGTAGTCACAACTGAATTACGGAAAGTTTGTTTACGCGCGCCACTAGTGTGACGTTCAATGTATTCGCGATTTCTCGCTCAAACCTATTTCGAACAGTGTGAAAAACATTCACGTCAGCGAGTTGCTTGTAAATGAGTGATTTGCGAATGATTGAAAACGATCACCGAAAAGACAGTGAGTTCTGCGCGAAACAGGTGAGTGAGAACAAAAGACGCATAGCTAGCGTGGCACGAACAAATCAAGCTCTTTCTGAAATATGTTGTGAAATGCGTCATACTTCAGATCTACAGAATAAAAATCAAGAAGGTTTGAACCGAAACGGCCTCTCGGGCTGCCAAAATCACCTTGATTGAAGTTTTGGACGGCGGAATTTCTTACCAATCGTCGTGGCCGTTAAAAAGTAAGGCGGAAGGTCAAAATTGAGTAACCACTCTGTCCAAGTGGCAATCTGATGGTCACTCTATCCCCAAGTCACTGTAATTTGCAAAACTTAGATCAAACACAGAGGGGATTTGGCATGTTTCATGCCGTGTCGGGACGTCGGTTTGCTGTGTTCACGTTTTCTGTCTTATCAGTATCAAAAATATACCAAAAAACCACTTTCACAACCCCAATGGAACAGTTAACACCAGCCTATCATCAGTGCCACAAAGTCGCCTCTGATAAGGTGATGAGAAAAATGCTGAAGTCCTAAGAGGTGTTCTACGCTATCAAAAATATAGTCATCGTCCGAAGTGCTGCTTGGGGGAATGATAAGCAACTTTCATTAGAAGTGTGTCCAGGCCGCGCAGTGTTAGCCGTAACTACGGATCATCACATTCGTCGGAATACGGGAAATTACCGATAATCGTGGGTTTTTGGAGACTCTGACTGAGAATAATCGCAGAATCCCCCCATTCTTCTTCGAAGGAGTAGGCACGGTAGTTGCATTATTCAGAGGCGTTCGGTTTACTGTCACTGATGTCCGCCGGAAGCCAGGTATCCGTAAGAGAAAATGCGTGGAACTCCACCATTGGCCAGCCGTCTGATTTCTGGGAGCCCGTTAAACAAGTTCAAGCGGTTTGCATACACACAACAGGAGAGCTCCAAAGAGAGTTCGCTGAAAGAAAGCAACAAATGAAGGAGGAGACACGAGTGTGGACCCAGCTCTGATCTCCCTTCTCTGACTGGAACCTGTGAGACCTTCTCGAATGCGAAGGGCGTTTCACCACAGCTCGTGCGTAAGTGAGCTATAATATGGGATGCCCACCCTGCTGTTGGCATGCCCCGGCTAG
>JTDE01004791.1:7466-28486 GCA_014338405.1 Paragonimus skrjabini miyazakii
TGGCACGCTGGGCACTCCGATTACAAGAGTTCAACTTGACCATCGGATATGTCAACGGCACGCACAATGAAGTACCTAATGCACTGTTGCGAACGGACTGACGGAGCGGTTCAGTCGCACAATGAAGGAATGGCTGAATAGTAGAGGCAAGAACTGGGAAGAAGGCCTACCGGATTTTTTGTTTGGGTACCGCACGACGAAGCAGGCAACAACCGAGAGTTCCCTATTTGAGCTGACATACGGGAGGGAGCCAAGGATACTCTTGGATGTCTGCGTGTACAGAGACTGAGAGGGACAATTGTTGCCGTAAGAACGACAACACCTGGAACACCGTGCTCTTGAACGGACAACAGAAAGACAACGCCGGAATAAACAATGATATGACGTGAGGCACAACACACAAAAATGGCGCCCATTCAGGGTCGGAGACAGGTGAAAGTGAGAAATTACATTCGACCAGAAACACCCGGCGCACGACTATTTAGAAAGCGATGGCATGGACCATTTACCATCATGAACCGCAAGAATACGAGCTTCCAAATCAACCAAGCTCCTCGTGGGCGATGGGTCAATGGTGTACAACTGGCACCCTGGCACAACCGTGGCAAGTTCCTTAAAGGAGGGGCAAGTGTGGTGGACTGTCAGGCAGGAAGTGCGAGCATTCCAAATCTCGGCGGAATACTTCAACACAGGGGGAAGTGCGTTCAAAAACCCACGGTGAACGGATGGAGAACGGTGTGGGCGACCGGATGAGTCATCGCTCGACCGGATTGGACCAACGGGCGAGACGTGGCAGCCGAAATAGGATGGATGACCAAATTGAAGGCGTGATTATTCCAACACTCTCAGGAATATCTCGACACGGCTGTGGAGTACGGTCAAAGCCCACAGTGGATAGACGGAGCACAGCACGAGCGACCGGATAAGCCATCGCTCAACGAAATCGGATCAACGGACGAGGAATAGCAGACGGAAAACCCCCGGATAGAAGGCGCCAATCACACACCTAAACGACACGACGTGTGAGTGAAAACCGGGGGGTGTTGTGGACTGGAATTGTGATTCAAAATCGCGAGCGCGCGTGTGGCATGGTAACTAGCTAGAGTTGGGCAATGATGATTGTGCTTTACTGGACGTCTTTTCGTTACATATATCGCTTGCTGAAAACATATCACAACTTGACTTGTTTTTAAGTGATTTGGGGTCTGTTTTATGTGTGCTAGAAGTTAGCAATCGAATCAAATGTCTTATCTGTATAGTTTCACGTCTAATATACATCCGGAATATCCAGTAAAGTGACAACAATGGCAAACGAACACATCAATGCTTGCAACCAGTTTGTAAACTGTGTGGCCCTCTAAATCTGTGCCTCACTTTGATTGGCGTGATTCGAACCATTTGGACATTTTATAACATGTGGAGCACATAAAGCGGGCATAATCATTGCCTGAAAGTGCTTGCTAGACTCCTGGTGTCCCCTAGGTGTAATTTGTGAAAGCTCATTCTATACGATATGGTTGTTTATTGTTGGAGCATTTCACCGTGATCACAAATACAATGAAATATTTACGAAGAGATTGAGTGATATACGTCTACGCGTTCGTTCACGTGGTTTTTTTTATAATTCTATTCATACTTACAGGTATGATTCATAGACTGAGGCTCATAAGGAAGACCGCATGCAGAACATGTTTTTAGTGCTGGAATTGTGTAGCGGTTGCCGCACAACATACAGGAAAGTCATATCCGGATTAACTAGGCAACTGTTATCTACTAGCTCTCAAACTACACCCATAAGCACCTTATAATGCCTGCACCATTAAGATGGCTTAGTTAACCTGGGTATGAGAAGCGCCTCACGCACCCGATCCACGCTTATAGCGAAAGAGAATAGTACAAACATGTTCAATTCTACCAGACGAAAGTTCCAGGTTAGCTGGATGGTAAGCCATTGTTCATGGTTCACTGCCGCATTAGCTAGCTACATGTTCGCTTATCCGGTGAGTGCCTGCTTACTGTTTGACCCAGACTGAAGATATACTGCTGAGTTACCTTTGTCAGAAACATAAATCCTCCCGACACACTCTAGGTTGAAAATATTCTACAACTGCCAAGTGTTTGAAATATTTCACATAACTACAAAATGAGCATAATCAAAATTGAGTATTCAATGGCATAACGTTGAACGGTTTACCGAGGTGATTATTCTGTACACTGAAATTCCTATTGCTTTCATTCAATCAGCATGAGGTAAAACTAACTGCCTGGTTTGTCGCAATAGCGCAGTCGAATAATGTCATATTCCTCAAAGGTTTACATATTCAGATGGTTGTGTACATCTGCTTATAGTAACAGTTTGTATAACTTGGTCGTTGTTACGTTAGTCTTAAGTTTCCAAAGGTTCTTTTGGAACTTCCAAAAAAAATATATACAATTAGTTATTTCAGCAATTCATTTTTTACTTATTTTACTCACCATAAGCGTCCATTGGAGTGAATGTAAACTGTATAGAAACCAAGCTCTAAGTTACTCCCTAGTTTTAGGTTGAAACTATGAGCCACACTCATAGATGTTTTACTTTTCGTTAGATGACTCCGTCCCCTGATGGCCTCTCAACTTACTGTTTTGAAATTACTATTCATATGCTTATCTTAATGATTAGATATCACGTCGTATGCATAGTAGTTGACGGTTTGAATTAATTTACGTCACACGCAGACGTGAACAACAAACGATGTGCACAACCTAGATTACTTCAGTCCTATTGGTTGAGAATAATCAACTTTTTCTCGGGTATAAAATGAGGTTTATGTGCTACCAAGATATTCTTACTTCTCACTTGTTTTCTGAAAATCGAAATCCGGTGTGAACTGCCAACGCTTGTGACGCTATTGCAATATTAGCAAAATTCAGTTGGTACGCAAATAAATAAACCGCATGCAAATTAACCTCGCTAATAGTGTCTTTAGCCAGATCGGAGAAATCATCGAGGCCAAACCGTCCTTAAACGTATGTCACATGATTTTTCGTTACACCAATATCGTTCACGTTCAACTACGTTGTCGCACATGTTACAGCAATAAGCATAGAGTAACACATCAAATAAAGACTGAATTGAATTTATGCTAATCAATGGGCATCAACTGTAGGCTCAGATTAGAAGTCCACTCTTCTGACTTGTTGTTAGAACAGGCAACCAAATTTGAGAGATATACATTCGTCCATTGGATTTACTGTTTGTTGCTTCAGTCTTTGGAGAGAGAAGTGACCAGTTCGATGGTCCATCCATACTGTTGACTGGACATATTCAGGCAGCTCAATTTAATTGAGGAGCAACACAATGGCTTCGCAGTGACCACTAGGTAACCTATCGACATACTCGGTCAATTTGTTCCAAACTGGAGTGGTGATAAAAGAACCTGATAGTGAGGTGAGCCAGAATCAATCTTCAGACAAACACGACTTCGGCAAAAAGTCGATTCGTCATATGGAAAACGTTCTCGGTAAAGGGAAGGGGAAGGTCAACGTTTATCGTATGCTGATGACGCCTCACTTTCACTTATAGCTCGGTTGTTTGTTTGCAAGGTGTAGGCGCCTTGATGTTGTATGTTTGAATGTAGACGTAGCTCTTTTTTAGTGGTTAGGTCCCCTCCCCTCCCTTTTTCTTCTCTCTTCCTAAACAGGGTTTGTTTCTTCTTCTTCATGGTTGTGTGGCAGTTAAGCATCAGTGTGAATCACTGATGTATTGCTGTCTATGATGATGATGATGATGATGATGATGATGAAATGTGATACACCCAGTCTACCACAGGTAGCATCGTTTGGAAGTTGTTACAAGGTGCATGTTACAGAATTACCCAGTCTGCGGTCCAAACATGCAAGGAAGGATGCCGAAATTAGCTGCAAATATGCTGACGTAAGCCATTAAGAAACTAGAAACAATTGGCTGCATCGCCATGGTTCACCACCATTGTCACTGCCATGGTAGTGACAACCCCACAGGCAGCTGTTTCTGAACATATAACACGGGTTTGAACCTTCGGATGGCAACAGCTTCAGCATAACGCAGTGTTCGCCTGTGTGAAGCTGAGTAGATAGCGCGAAATGCTGTTGCAGGATCACATTGGTGTTACGTCCTTATAGAATGACGTGCAATGGATGATGCAGATTTCAACTTTTAGAAAATGCTCCCTCATAAACGAATGGTTTGCGAAACTTCTGAAACGCAGTCTAGACCGAATTGTCCAGTTTTGCTTGAAAGATAGTTACGAACTTGTTGGCTTAATTGAGACAGTGAATATTGTTCAACGATATCCGGAGATTTCATCAAAAGTTAAAACGTGGCGAACATGTTTGTTTTTGGTATATAACCTTCAGGCCAAATACAACACAATAAGAATGAAATAAATCGTCAGGTCCAGATTTTATGGAACCTAATACAGTGTGAATCTAGCATTATTTGGGCATTACGGACATGGTTACCATGGTGCTGTGTCAATTGTCTTGATAACATCAGGCCAAGGTAACTTCAGTGCTTGAACAGAAGATTTCTGCGCGCGCAGATCAGGGTTTCGCAGTCGCATTCCGCTAGCATCCGCAGCGGCCAGGATACGACATTTCACACCCGTGTGACGCGATAGATTGGCTTGGGTGCGACATCTATAGTGTCTTTGTGAAACAGCCTACACCCGAGTCAGTCAAATCCAATATTATCTAAGAATACTGATGTAGATGCGGATCAACTTACGTAGGCAGGATTGAGTCTCAATTACGGACCAGGGTCATGATGCATTTCCTGAAGAGGGCCAAAAACAGGTCTCGTAAAGATATCACTTCACAGCCGCACATAGAGACAAGCAGCCTGCCCCATCCACTGCATATCATACTATAAGGACACAACACCAATGCAATTCTGCAACGGCATTTCGTGCTATCTACTAAGCGTCACACAGGTGAACCCTGCGTTTTGCTGAAGCTGTTGCTATCCGAAGGTTCAAACCCGTGTTATATGTTCAGAAACAACTGTCTATGGGGTTGTCTCTATCACGGTAGTGACACTGATTGTAGTCTCTGACATTTGGTTTTCTTTTCATCTTGTTCACTTTCCATGTTGATATGTAAATGTTGTATGCACGAAGAAAGGGCAGCGAAATTTGTCCTGACATAAATCATGCAATATGGGCCTACGGTCTTCTTTATTCCGATTGGCTGCATCGGCTGACATACAGAGTATTGTCGAAGATTTACTTGGAGATGGAGGTGCATAAATCCACAGTAGAATGGCAGCAGAATGCGTGTCATAGTAAGAGGCTGATGTTTGGCTTAAATTGGCATGTAATAAACCAGAGTACACTCATTCAGTGTAAAAGTCTACAGCCATCCATGTACAATTTTTACGTTTTCACAGTTCTGTGCATTAAACCTGCACGAAAGAAGCATACGTTAAGTTGTGTTCGATCTGCGAATAACGCTACTTACCTACAACCAAAGAATGATGTCACTGTCTAGGTTCGACTGTACATCATTGATTAAAATGTTCGTTGTCCTACTGATCGGTGACGTAGTTCGTCAGTATATACAGTTTTACGTGCGACAATCCAAGTCATCTGCAAGATGCCATATTTAGGTGCTATAACCAATGGAGAGCAACGGAAAAAGAAGACAAACCAGTACAAGGTCTAACAAAAACGAGAGCCAATTACTCTCTTCCTGCGCTATTTATATCTGCGCCTTCCAACAGCATTACAATCGGCATCGACAATAGTGGACCAATGCTTAACAATAATGCTCAGCTGCCATACAATCATAGATGAAAAGCAAGCTTTACTTTTTAAACAAAGGAGAGGACGGGGTTGGGACCAAAGTTTTGACAGTGCTCCTAGGTGTAAAGTCAGATGTGCAGCATTAAGACACCTACACTTTACAAACAAATAGCGAAGGTTAAATCGAGGGTGTAGTGGAACCTGCGGTTTGGTTTAAGGACAATTCAATCAATGGTAATATTCACGCCTCTGAACACAGTCACAACCTGCCTCATCGGCTCCAACCGCAGTCTGTGTGAATTAAGAAGACTCCAACGTAGTAGACGAACGCACCTCACAAACGTTAACTTACCCAGCAGGAAATCAGCATCTGTCAAACTAGCGGCTCACTCTAGTGGATTGGGGCGTGGCTAACAGTGTTTGAAAGACAGACGACCAGTAGATAAACAGACCAGTCAAGTTTATGCCCTCCTGAAGACTAAAAGCAAGAACAAATTTGCCAGACCGCTCTTCATCAAACACCGGTGCGTAAGTAGCGTCGTTTGGAACTCAGTCGGGATATTGATAAGACTACACTGAACAAACCCGATGTCGAATTCTCCATCCCTCAGACTTGTGGAAAATACTGACTAACCAATTAAAGCAGTTTCCTCAAACACAGACAGTACGAAAAGTGCACGGAACAGCAAGTGATGTGATGGCATTTGCAACACTTGTCAAGACCACGAAGAAAGCGACGAGTTTCACGATATGTCACGCCAACCTATAAAACTAAATGTACGAAAAACAAATGTGATAAGGCACCGAAAACAAATCGGTAACAGAAACCGAACTAGCGGTGCACACTCAGGCATATTTATTGGACTGTTTAAATGTCCACGTCATTATTATCATAGAAATGAGGTTACCAGAAGACGGCAATTTAAGTTGAACTATTCCGATTGGCTATATTGATCTTGGACAGAGCTTGCCTTAAATTAACCACTGCTACTCTAACACCACTTGGCGGTGCAACCGTAGTCGCCGTAATTCAGCCATCCCGATTAAACACAGGAAGAAACGTCGTTGACAATTTAGTTTCCCAGTATTTTCACAACCTAACTGAGATTTCCAAAAGTGACGGTTTCCACAATACAGTTCTACAACTTACACACAGTTCATAGAAAAAAATGATTAAGTAAAATCGCAGATATCCGAAATGTGTCAGTGAGTCATGTCAACTTTACTGAACCTCCGCCCACTTCATGATCTAAGTCCGCTAAGGAGGCCGCCATCGTTTCGCGAAACTCCAGTTCATACTGCTCAAATTGTGCTTGCAACTGTTTGTTCACTTCCTGTTGCTTCTCAAGAGCATCCACACACTCCTGATGGCGTTTATGTGCGTGGACCAACCGTTTGTTGATAGCTCTAAAATCAACACATTTTAAAACATTAATTCAAATGCAGTTTTTAAACATGTTTAAAATATCTTCCAACTTTATTATTAATCTTTCTTATGTTGTCCAACATTAGTGTAGATGTTATGTCGCTTCCTCCACATAAACAACATCATATACTTTGAAACATTCAAGATGAAAAACAGTTTTATATCAAATTTCGTGGTAGAAAAGTCACCATCAACTATACAGTAAAGGCCTGAATTTTCATGAATGCCGAAATCTTCGTTCACTATTTTTCATCACTCATTCATTGTCAAATTATTCGTCCATAACTAACTGATTTCAAAAAATCATGCGCTTTGTAACTTCCAAAGGGAATGAATCAATATCAGAATTTTGGAAACTACTTGGAACTGAGCGAGAAAGGGATATGGAAGTTAGTTACTGGAGTTCATTGGATGGATACTGAGTATCCACTCGTGACAACCAGACAGCTTCAGTGGTACCCATATACATTTGTGACTGAACTGTTACATATAAAAATGTGGTCGTCCTCAGATTAGGACAAATGGAACACTCTCGGCCCATAAGCACAAGGAATGGGGTTCAAACTTTGGTCGTGACAACTGTATGCACTACTGCTGAGTTGTACTAACAGAATGAAACCCATGTCCCTTCTGAAACGGACTGGCTGAAACTTCTAAGTGATGCGACAGTTGAGACAGTTTGTACATAACTGAAACAGTCGAAATTCCCGACTGCTACTCAAAACCCTATTTACTTAAGCTGAGGTAACTGTTGAAAGTCTAAGAAATAGAATAGCGTTTTTAATAGAAAATAACTTACAGGCTAGGTTGTGTCAGAAATGCCTAACCAAACAGAGCAATCAGGGTGGATGAACATGCATGATACACACGAAAGCTTAAACACACCCATCCTGTAGCCATATTATTTACATGGAGAAAGATGCCTATAAATATGGGGTTCAACCTAAAGGTGAGCAATTAAACACAGCTACTTCGTTTTACACATGTGCTACTATTCATAATCCTTGAGGACATTTATTAGATAATGTTAATCACTGGCATATAACTCACTCCTTCTGCTCTCTTATATAATCGATGGAATTTACACAGATATAGTTTTGTTGATTCTGTGCTCTAACTTCATCAACATCCAGGGATTCCGCTGGTTCGGACCACCAGGTGGTAGAGTGACTGTTCTATGGGAGTGGTGTGTCAAAACGGTAGAAAAAAAAACTGTCGCAGAAACGGTTACTTGTTCAGTAATGACATCATCAGATTGTGTACATGTGACGTTCAACAACTCCGTATACAGACTCTCCCAGTCATTAGTGCACTTCTCTGTGGCCGACTGAAAACGTCGACATTTTTGTTAGATAGCAATTTGAATTCGCTTCGTTACTTTAAAGGCTTGTAATATTCTTTCAACCTCCTCAATGACATTTGGACTCTTGGAAGACTGGCTGAGGGTGAACAACCTAAATCAATATTTGAAAATAAGAATTTTGCAAAATCCAATAACCTGGTCAATTTTGTCAGTATGGTTGAGTAAATCAGACGTATACTTTTCATTTGCATCGCAAAATCACCGATCATCCTCTCATAATCAAGCTCACATAAGTACAGATGTTCATAGTATTCCACAAGCTGATTGGTGACTGCAGGATCTTTGGCCGCCTTTTCAGCGTTATCTGCAATGCTGCTCTGAGGTCGCACTTCATCTAACGAGTCTGAGCGATCCGGCTGGGGTTGCTTATCAACCTCTATGAGCACTTTGACATTAGGTGCTTCCGTAGAAATAAGGCAGTCTTTCAGTACAACCTGACCAGATTCCATAACCACTTGTTCATCGACTTCCACCAGTTGCGTTGTCTCATTTTGGGCCACCTCATCGCGTTCCGCTTCGATTAACTGCCTCACCCAAAACGGTTTTACTGTGAACACTCTCAATGCAGAGGCAACCCATTCCACGCAAGTTTGTTGACAGTGTAGTCGGTCGCGCTCCAAATCGTACACTATTTCCTCAAAGTGTTCATTCAGTTCATTCAGTCGCCGGAATGAAAGTGATTCGACCGAAGCAATTGGATGTGGTGGCTGACCGTCAAAAAGTACACTGCTGTGAAACAAATCGGTTAGTAAGTTCAACGACAGATATTGCAGGACTATTTCAACAACAAAAGTGATTTGTAAACAGCACAGTTTCTCGAAAAACTAGGAAGGTTATTATGAAGCCTTTTGCGTACGCAATCACTCATCCAAAAACCCTGCAAAGTTTAACGGGAATTCTTGAAAGCTAAAGACTTGCAACGGTTTGATCTGGAGCGAACAATGTAAGCATGGAGTTCTCAGTGAATTCCTACGAATGTCACAACGAACAAGAATAGGACCCGCAAGCTTGATTAAATTTAAGAGAGGTCAACAATAAAGTGTACAATGATTTGTGCGCGAACATTTCGTCTGTATCTCTCAACTACCTGAGAGGACAATTAAGGTCGACGTAGATGTTACCTTCGAATGTGCTATTCAGAACATCGGTGGAAAGTATGTAATCAGAACGCAGGCACTGGTGATTACTCCCTTGGCTCCTGACAAACGATGACTGCATTAGCTCCCATTCAGCTTGTCGTAAATGAAAAATGTTCACACGATTAGCTACCAATACCAGGCGAACAGTATTTCGGTCTGTTAGTGGCAAACCGTTGGTGAACCGACCACCCAGTAGGTGCTCCTTCGTTGGGAGTCCAGATAGGAAAGCACTCAGTTACAGAATCCGTGAATAGCAACAACAAACAACAAATAGATCTTTTCTGTTCCACATCAGATCATCTTGAACCGCTTGACTGATTTCTGACAGTCGTCCAGATTGTCATGTCCAGCAATCAGGGCTTCCTATGCTACGATCTGTTCCAACTTACCAGGACCCTAAGATGCTACTTCCAGTTCCGTCTTTTTCTCGCTAATCCCAAGTATCTGAAACAGCATTGGCGTCCCACGGTTTGTGTTGACTCCGATCAGTTCAGCAGACACATCCAAACTCTTCAGGAATGTTCGACCATCCACATCTTTGAAAAGTTATGGTCAGGGAAGCACCGACTCTGATACAGCCACTGCACGAATCGTTTCGCCTCAAAATCTGACGGCACCAACGGTTAGGTCATTGCAAAAACTGTTGAACATCTTAAATTCAGATCCCACTGTCCGAGCTAAAACTGGCGTACCCCAGCTGGCTTTCCAAGTGATCATCATCAAACAACATGCGATCAACTAAGTCATTTAATTCTCCAGATGGAATCCCAAGATTATTCTCAGGCATCAGAAGAACAAGGTCATGCGGACGCCGGCTAAGAAGATCATGCTAATTTAAGAGCCATAATTAGTTGGGATGCAGATAGATGCAACAAACGTGGTGTGTTTTCCATCTCGTAGCCTTTACACCCTACTGAGACCTGTGAGACTCATTACTCAAAGTCAACAGTTAACTGGAATGAATTTCAACAGTGGGTTTTTGGTGCTGTTAAACTCGATGACAAAAACGCGTCCTTGCCCAGAAGCCAACGATCTGGTGTCTTCTGCCAGAGGCGAATTAAAATTTGCGGCTAAAGCAGATGGGGACATTGTTGAAGGTGTGTCCCTAATAAGCCGTTTGTATCAATGGCCAGGGTGTCTAAGGGGCGTGCTACGTCCGCCTGTTTTTAGATGAGCAGTTGTATGCACACACCGGTAGCTTGGCCCGTTCCTTAATGCAGCAGTGTCAAGAACGGGGTGAAGCTGTGCTTTGGATTTCCTCAGTGGCATCACAACAAACAACACTGTTTAGAACAAAATTTACGCTACAACCGACTGAAGACTGTCATAAATGATTGAGTACTAGCAGAAAAGGAAGGGGGAAACGTTTGTGACGTGACTGAGTAGACTTCTAAGCATAGTTACTCATGTTGTAAGCGAGAGGTAGTTGACTGTACACTGTTCGTGGGTGGCTTGTAGACCAGATATTATCCAGTTGTCCACGCGGAAGTGAAGGTCAGTTTATGTGGCCTCATCTTTAGCTTTTGATCAAGGGTCTGATCTGAAAGGCAGCAGTGTGGAACGCGGAGTTTACCACCTTCTGCAGCCGGTGGCTATTAGTTCGGTTTGTATGTCCACTGGATAGAATTCAGTCATCTGGAAAGCCCAATGTATCCTGCTTGAGGTTGTGACAGAATGACCTTAGTAATTCAGAGGTTTACAAAAATATTGGTTTGGGTAAGACCTGCCAAAGTACAGACCCGGGAACCAATAGGGTCATTACGATACTTGCTGCGAAGGTTCAGCCACCTAACTGGGTTATACACCCTTTGAGCGAAGCCCAGCTACTCAAGTTTCCTGGTACACATTTCATGATCACCACGTTGATCCGCACGTCTTCATTGGGGTTTTTTCACGGTCAATGGAGACCAAAGTTGTTCGCGCGTCGTACAAATCCTACGCCCGAAAGAGGGCATTGGAAGACCTATATCAGCCGGATAACATATACCATGCGGTAGTGTTATTGAATAACCTGTGACATTTCATAAGAGATCCGGTTGCCGACCGTAATTCCGCTATACCGTGATAGCCCTGCCACGATCACGGTTACAAACTCACTAATCTCGCGATGAACCTTTATGCAGAAGGTTAGCCATCATCCTCAGTCTGAGGATGTCCATGGTATAACTGAGTTAGCTACCCAATTACTCGGGTGCCCAGTTAACTATGGCAACTTTGACGCAAGTTTTCGTATTACACGTTTCTCGGTCTGCACAAGACAATAACAAAACTCTTTGCACTATGCTCTGACAGCAATACACCATGCTTTACGCCTCTGTTGAATGATGTGCCTTACTGTTATGCGTAGGGGACGAGATAAACGAGTGAGTTCACACGCTGGCAGTGTTAATAGGATTATCGTTTCATTTAGAACTTCGTAGTTTAGCTTTCTACATCGAATATACCATCCTCTTTAGACACGAGTAGTGTACTGTTGAAACTGAAGCCAAAGGGTATTCAGTTAAACCGCTGATATTGGTTTTAGGGACAATTTTGTTCAAGTAACTTTAAATGTGAGAAGCCGATAAGTGAATAAACGTAGTATTACATGTTCCCTGAATACGTGCACCTTCATCATTATCAGATAAATAATCTAACGGTTGGCAATGACACGTTCCGTACACTAACCTCGTTTCTGCAACATCTGAGTTAGAGCCAGGAACTACGGATCCTTGGAATCGATTTAACGGTAGAATCTTTTGCCATGTGTCCAGTTTGGACTTGAACCAATCCAAGCCCCTCGGGGTTTGTTCTCCGGAATCAACTGGCTGTAAACATTCAGAGACGAACTGCTTGACGATGCACAGGAGTGTGGGTAAGCCAGTATCGCAAAGCTCAAACAAATGTAGCAGGCAGGCTTCTTGTTCAGTCAAAAGCGTGGATAATTCCTGGAGTTGTAAATATGTAGTCAGTTATGTTATCTTGTGGCATACAGTGTTCAGTTTTGGACAAGATTCATATGTGGGATACTCACTTGACAGATATCCGAAATTTTAGGGAACAAACTAGTTCCTTCAGTAAAGTTGTTCTGGTTCAGGAACACATCGCAGAACACTTTGCTTAGTTGAATGAATTCATCGGATGCCGACTTGAGTAATAGCTTGATGTCAAACAAACATACATGTTCGTTAGGATTGCTCAACAACTGTTGATAGAATAGTGGCTGTGCTACATTTCTAGTGCTGCACTCCAGTCGTAATGTCGAACTGAGGGCTCCCCCACGCATTCTACGAGATCCAGGGGACTCAGTGTTAGTCACAAGATCCGGTCTGAATATGTCGTTCTCTTGTTCTATCGTCTCAAGGTGATTGGCACTCAGCCCGATTGCTGCAATGAGAGCAATCCTTTCGACCGTCCAAACTGTTCGTAATGATTCGTTTGTCTGCAAAACAAGTGATTGAAAGCCATAGATCAGCCAACTGAGCGAACAACCTGAAGCATTTATATGGTTTCATGCATCTCGCGGCAAAAACATGGAAGCCCCTAGATGCACACGTTTCAATCACGTATGCTTTTAAATTTGGCTGCATCCTTCCAAACATATGCAACTACTGAAGTTCACATACGAAAGAGCTAACAATTCAATGGGAGACTACAAAAATGGTTCACGGTTACAGATACGTAGATGCGTAGATGACTACAACTAAGCCCAGATGTGATTCGAGACACATCTTTCCAAAACATTGACAAGGAATGTTCTAGAAGAAACAGTTCGTCAAAAAGGAAACAAATAACAGTGAAAAAGATATTTCCCAAGAAAGTCGTAACGCGCAGAAGCACATGTTTAATACATCAGAATTTGATGCAGTGGTAAAAATAGATTAAAAATCGGTCCACAACTTTTTATGTTAAACGGTCTCAGGTCACAATCTGAATGACTTTCCGAAAATTCATTAACCGATCATTGTCAATTACTAGGCACAACAAAGGGACAGGAACAGTTAGCATTGGCTCTCACATGAAGGACTGATGACTAATATTTGTCATTTTCTACATCTAGAATGGATGAGGAAAATTGTCTTTGTCTGTGTTCCTAACCACAACGAAATAATGTTATCCAATAGCATTGTCCTTTCATTATTTTGTTGGCCAGAACGTTCTAACTCGTCATCTGACTTTCTTGTAATTGTACCAACCAAGGAAGAGACTTTGTCAAAAACTCGAGTCTAGTGCTTCCTTTCGAAGTTTGGTAGCCGAAAGACTTATCTGAATGCGGAGACTGCGATCGAGTGTGGGTGGTGTTCAGTTTTGAAATAACCTAAATCCCCAAATCTTCACTACTGACAAAAAACAGTCTGTTTGCTGAATGTCTGTTTTTCATGATTAGTGCTGTTTGCTTACTTCTCGGTACTGATCGATCACATACCTTTTGTTGACTATCAGTCACTCACCAATTCACAATTTCACGCGATTTGGCCTAGTTTCATCAACAATGGCATCTCAACGCCAAAATTTGGCCATCAGTTACCATAGGATGTTAGACAGCAGAGTGCGCTGACAGGTACTGATGGGCGGGCTGTTCGCTGATAGCATGTGCAAAGTGACGGTGATTCAGTTCACAGATGAGCCACAACATAGTCAATTGCAAAAAGTTTGTTGGTACTCCCGATTCACATCGTCTTGTGTTCGAGAAGTGAAAGCTTACAGCAGGAACGTTTGTTATTTACACTGTTCATCCAGAAAGACTGGATATCTCAAAGTGATAATACTCCGATCTATCGGTACAGTTTTGTGCGACAGGTAAGACCATCTGGCAAAGAAAACTACAGTTTTTAACGAAAATAAAGGTAATCGCGATATTTAATTATAGCCAGCTGCGTACGGTATTCGTGATATGTTGTCCACTCATACAGATGAGCAACAAACACCGCAGACTTGTACGAAAAAAAGATTAGTCGAAGGATGAACGGTATTCAGCAACAATCGCCTAGGCGATTGGAACCAGCAGGCATAAGTAAAAGTGTACCACTTCGAAAACAACAATCTTGTTTCGCGTTGACTCCGAGCCCGACTACTAGTGTTAATTTAAACTGACCAGTTGTTTTGTATGAGAACAAAATTTCAGTTTGATGGTCCAAAATTGGTTTCTTCCCCACAAAACATCACATAATTATCCCGATTTTCACAGTCAAGTTGAATAGTCCTTAAAAATTCCAGTTGATGTTTGGTTTAAAGTCGCCCTTCTCTACTATGCCACGATATGTAAAAAGCGGGGGAAAGCGATGCCGTTCAAGGACTAGCCGCTACCGCATTGCAAAAGCATGTCGCAAACTCACACGCAAACACACAAATGGAGACACACGCAAACTCATAAACAGACATTTAAGGAGTAGTACGATTCGTCTGAGTCATTTGTGGCCCATCCTCCAAGTCAACCAAGGCGTTCGTGGACTGGGTCTCTGGCGTTTCGTGCACACAACCGAAGGATATCACGAGAAGATGGAGCAAGCATTCCAGTATCCTATTAAATCGGCCAGCTGGTATTGACTGAATGGCCGTGGATAACCAACAAAGCAAGTCATCAAAGGGTCACGTTCGCTTTAATTGAACTTGATAAAGGTGCAATGGGCTGTTGGACGATTATGACACAGAAAGGTCGTGGGTAAAGACAGGTTGCCAAAGGAACTTTTAAAACTCGAAGACCCAATTTTGAAACGTGTACTTCTCTTGATGATTCACTTCACCTGGCAACAGAAAACGATGGTGCGGAAGTTCAGGGACGCCTTCACTGTACTTCAGATTACAGATAATTGGTGTGGACAAAGCATGAACAGTTGGTAGGGCATCAGTTTGTTAAGATCCGCTAAAGCGGCCCTTCTGAAAATTCTGCTGAACCCAACTGATATTCAAGTTTTGGGGACTAATATTCACACGGAGGAATATGAAGACTGGGCGAGTCACAGCACGACTGACATGATGTTCGCTTTTCGACAAATTCAGGAAAAGTGTCGTGAACGTAAACAATCTCCTTATATCCCGTTTGAGAATCTCAACAAGGCGCTTGCTTCCGTGAATGTCGTTTGGTAAGTCTGGGTATCCAAGTAAGCTAGTCAATTTAACTAGAATGTTGCATGTGTGTATGAAAGTGAAGGCTTAATCGTGTGGATCGACCTCTAATGATTTTGGCATTGTGACTAGCGGGAAGCAGGTTTGTTTTAATGCACATCTTATTTAGTTTATATTTGACCATACAGCTGACATTCAGGACTCAGGAGACGGTGAGCAAGATGAATACAGCAAGGACTGTTGCCTTCTGGTTGCTCTGAATGCGCGATCAACTCACCAACTAATCACGCTGCACAGTCTGTGGTGACTGAGTTACATAGCGCACGCTTCAGCTGAGCGGTTACAGCACGAGACGTTATACCGAGACCACCAGCAGTTGGATAAAGCCATGTGGTGGTCAATCAAAAACCTCGTCACGAAATACGAAGACCCCGACTGTTGTGCTGAGTAAACTGGGTAGGAGTCACCTGCCTGGTTGGGGTTCACGTAAATACTCAAGTGTCCGGCTAGAAACGCTATCCTATATGAGAATGTGCCGCAGTCAGTAGTGTATCTGCATTCACACCAATTTTAGTTCATCTGCTTAGACCTGTTTTATGAATCTCTAACTGTTTTGATAAGATTTTCTTCTTCTGGGTCAGTCCACGTTACTATTGCGGTGAGTGACAGCCTGGACCACAGTACATTCTGGCTAAGCTCAGAGCCTTTGTGACTAAACTAATGAAAGGGTCGTAAGCTAATCATAATTAAAGTTAGTATTTGCAGTGCAAACAACCGCTGGAAAACCACAATACAGTAAAAGACAACGTAAAGAGTACAGCTACTGGATATGTGAACGGATTGACTGCCCACTTTTTACCGCTAACTGTGATATCCAGTCACCTACACGCTAGTTTACTCGTCAAGGAGTCACGGGAGATAGTCTTTCCTTTAGGATGAAAATTACTTGATGAAATATATATGTCCGCATTTAAATAACCAAGATCACAGTGCATCAGTAATGAATGAGAAGAACGTAATAGTTACAGTTCGATTTTTTCGGTTTCTCGGCTTCATTTCATAGATAGCTTCTCAATCACTGAAATGTTTCAGCTGCCATCTGACAATTTAACAGTTGCTCACTCGCAACCTCTAAATAATCACCGTGGATGAAACATAAATCCAGGAATTGCACCAATAGGGTCGTTGCTTGAAAGCCATCCTTACAACGCTAGAGAAGCCGGTTGTTTATCTGCGACTAAACAATAAAGTAAAACGCCTTCAACCATTACGACTTCATTCAGGTCATTCGCACAGAATGTGGCAGTACTTACTGTTTAATAAAAGTGTAGTGCACTGGAAAACTACTCAACCCAATGGCTGTTGCCTAAGCAGACCGAAGCAGGTCGTGTTTCCATTCAGCTCAAACCGAAACAACTGTATTGAACAATATAATGGTCACAGAATGAAATAGCTGTAAATAGAAGGCTACTTTCACATAAGTTGACTATTCCTTCCTGTACGTCGTCCATTAGTTATTTAGAATTTAAAGGAATTGTCCAACTATGCTCAGTTAACAACGTTAATCTTCACGTTATCACCAATGAACTAGTTTAGATGAAAATCCACAAGATCTATAAAATCGCTTCGTTCTAATTTTCTTCGGTAATCCAGGTTTAGGACTCTTTTAGCAATACTATTCAAGATCTATATCGACCATCTTCTTTAACGAATACTGAAACAATACGATGGGAAGGTGTTTTCCAACTTCAGAATTGAGTTCAACACCTTAAAATTGTCATGTGGTTGTAATTTTTCAACCAAAGTGTGAGACTTTCTAGCACAACACTGACTTGTGATACTACTGATTAGTGGTAAGTGCCAAAAAAGTAGTTCCGTCATCATTCATAACAACCTGTATACATAAACTACAAAGGTAACGAAATGTGACCGCCAAATCTGGCAAAGAAATAGTGTTCTGTACAAATTTTTTTACAGAGTATTCATACAAAGCTGCCTAAGTAAATCAAATCACATACTTGTTCCGTCGTAGTTCGAAGTCTATCCAATTGTCCAATCATTTTGGCCAAGTAAGAACAGTTCCTTTTTCTGAAAAGTACGCAATACTTCGGAATAAGTTGACAGTTAAATGTTTTACTGATAAACTTGAAATGGAAGAAAAAGACGTCGAGAAATTAAACTGAACGCACAAAGTAAGGAGATTCAATTTTTAGTAGCACGCAATTAGATAGTAAATGCTGAAGGATGCTAATGAGCTGGATGTTTCTGTTTGGAGAAGGTTTGCACAATTCACCATCATCATCATAGACAGCAGTGGTTTACATTGATGCAGCTATTCCAGTAAAATATTTCATTACAAGTACTAACGATACAATCCAAGAATGTTTCTTCTTTATAAACGTGCTGCTTAATCAGTGGGTGCCGTTCGAAGCACGCGAGATGAATGCAAATTAACGATTGCTACTCTGAAAGCATCAGAAATCTTGGTAGGTCATCTGGTGCTGAAATGTCTAAGAATGATAGACAAATTGAAGCGACTACTCTGTGTTTCAAACTATTGTTCGTCTGAAGACACCCAGAACAAAGCAAAAATAACTCCTAATGGTTTATACGGTTTTGAGAAAAGTAGAAGTTGGTCAGTTTTTTCCATAATCCAGGGAGGACACAGTAATTATTTGATCAGTTCCAATCGCCCATCTCATGGTCCGAACTTCTCTCAAGCATATGTCACAGTTCAAATCGCAGTCGTAACATGGGTGCAGCTTATTGACAGGCCCTTAAAAAATATCAAACATCAAAGCAACTGTTTCTTTTCAAAAGAAGCTGATTGAAATAGGCATTTGAATGCTACTCTCACATTTGGGTATTGTTTAACTAATGACAATCGGGCTCCCAGTGAAACAGATATTAACCAATTGGCTGCACTAATGGAATTCATCGTTCAATGTAAACAATAGCAAAACACGGATGTTTACTAATGTGAAGGAGCTCGAAAGATTATTTCTTTCGACATTTTTAATAACCTTCTTTCAAATGTAGTAATTATTCCGTGGCATTTTACTGCTGTTAATCTGGAAGTCGGTAGAATAACCACTTCAAACATTACAGACGGGTACTACCCTCATCTACTGATCCCTTATTTGAAGTAAACAAAAATGTTTACAATGAAGTTGGTTTAAAATAGGACTGTTAACAAAAAAAACCAGTTAGGTGTAGTTCATAATAATGTCAAGCAAAATGACTTTCTTGTATCTTTTGCTTGAAGAAATAAACAAACTACGATCGCTGTCTAATCAATCAATCACTAACTGTGTACAGAAAATCTTCTTCGCATCAAGTATGGATCATGAGAGATAGGCTGCTTAACCAATCCTACTTGGATGGTGCACATCGCCAACAGCTTCTTCGCAGATAACTATTTTATATAATTGCATACACGACGAAAATACTGCAAGCAGTCGGATATCTATTCTAAGTACACAAGTCCCAAAAAGCTGTTCGCCAATCGACTGTTCAGAAATCTTTAGAGAATTATATTCCTTTTGAAACTGAGCCGAAAGTTTCATTCAAAAATAAAACGCAAATTGTTTGCCAGACAAACAGGTGTGCCTCACACACGTTGACCTTTTTAATTCCTTATAATTCCTGTTCACATGGTGAATAACCTCACAGATGTGTGGTACTGTTTTTCAATTAGGCAGTACGTGCGGATGAAAACTGTCTTTTCCAACGTTTTCCTAATTTAATCAACTTAACCCTGCTTACCTGAAGAGTTTCGGAGACCATTCCAACAGCATAATACAACTTACATTAGGTTGCCCAACCCACAATTGTGCGCTCAGAAGAAATTTGTACCCGCCCTACGGTTACCATGGCCTCCCGTGACTGACTCGACACCCCCGGTGGTCAATTTTGTCACCTAGTTACCCTCCAATTCACAATCTCGTGATGTAATTGTGTGACTAATTGCTTTTGACTTTGATCACTTGACAACCTTGATGATATGAAATGTTATGTAATTGGCCCGATGATGAATAACCGAAAACAGACTGTTCGCCAAAACACCTTTTTATTTCTAATGAACTCATGGGGCTATTCGACTCGACAACTTACATTCTTGTTCATTCACTTGTTATCGTCGGGTCGAAGCAACCATAAAGCTTGTTGGAGCTATTGTTATACTTTTCCATATATATTTATATGAATGTTCAGTATCTATTAGCTTCTGAGACAACATATTCTCCATATGTGTCGATGACGTCATTTTGTGTTTGTAAATCTGAATTGTGAAATAAGTAGTAAACCACCGAATCCAACGACAGAAGAGAAGGACAATAGACTGCACGATTTACTTATGCTCTCATCTCACCTGGCACACTGGAGTTCATACGGTAGAACTAAGCGAGTTTAATGAAAGGAAACTGCAAGATCTTACGAATATGCGCGCACGCAATAGACCAAATTAATTGTCGAGGTAGCTTCAAACTGATGACCGCGTCATTCCGTTTAAGGGAGGGTACCAATCCTTTCAATGAAGTATCACTGCCTTGATTCATTAAATCTGACTATACTGGTCAGTGCCGAGTACCAAACAACCTAAGTAGACGGAACAGAACGGCAGCTATGCAACTGAGTAGCCGAGATTGTTTCAGCTTGAGTCGAACGTCAGATTAAACAGGTCCTGTCAGCACGTTCGATCGTCCTTCACTTGTTGATCTTCAGAAAACGAGTCACATCAACCAATCTTTCCAAAATTCGTTTACGCAATCAACAGTCAGCGAATTATTCAGTTCGACCAGGTTTTTCTTATCCCAGGGCGAAAATCAAAGCTGTATTAGCAAAAGTACGAAGTTGTGAGTCTGAAGCTGAACTGCCTAATAGCTTGTACATTCATACGTATGTTTCACTTTCACCAACCTTGTTCGACCGCCACATAACCATTAACACTGTAGTATGCACTTAGTTGGATGAAGTGAAATTCGTTTAACAATAAACCAAGAAAACAATTGTCTTCGTCTTCTATCATTTTATATAACTTAGTGAAGAACGGACTTTCAGTTGACCTTCCGAAGTAAACTAAACACTCAGACGTTATCATACTAGCCCGACCTATACTGCTACCTTGGCGAGGTGGTCGGGCTTGTCTACTGTTTTGATCCAACGGGCTATGCTGACTAGGACTCCGGTCCTTCCAGGTGCAACCTTGTCAAACAGGTCAAAGGGGAGCAGTCAGACGAAAAGTAGTTACACTCATAGGATTGTATGTCGCACTACTGACCGCGTAG
>JTDE01004791.1:43713-59904 GCA_014338405.1 Paragonimus skrjabini miyazakii
CAATTGTTGTTGCTATACGCAGTTTGTATTTTGAAAAATTGCTAGTTTTACGTTGGCGACTGATGAGGGTAAACCGAAATGTTAACACCTCGCGATATGTCTTCTCTCTGTTTTGACTAAATGGATTAAGGGAACACAATGGTTTAAATTCTTCATTTCGTTTCTTATCATACTCCAGAGATCAAAGCATTTCGCATAACATTCGAACTCCATGTAAATGAATTGACATATCATTCTTCTCGAATGAATAACTGCATGATAGGTTTGTAAATACACGAGGCCACTGCGACGTACTCAGTAATCATGTACTAGCTACACAATCTAGTGATGCACAACGAGCGCATTTAAGAAGGTTTTGAAGCAATACATCAAGCTGAATACAGATACATGAATTCACACATTCTTACACAATTCCACACAGTATTACAACATATACAAAGTGTACACAGTTGCAGTTCCACAAATACTGTGGTTTGTGCAATCGTAATCTCTAAATATCTTTTGGGGGCATACATGGTAGGAAAGCAACCGTTGTTCACTCATACTTTTAAAGATGGCAATGCCGAAGAATGGTTAACAAATAGACGCTGCCAGGTAAGTAGCAGGACAGCTGAAGTTACTGTCTGATTTACAACATCCTTAGTTCTCCGACCTTGTAACAAAGATGAACCATCAGTCTAAATCTGATATTTGGGTTTATACTGTTTCACTCGTTCATGAGTAGTAAATGAGCTCTGTCAGGCGGCACGAAAGCTCCCAAGAACAGTTTGGTATCATTGTACAAGATGGTTGGGACATGCTGGACAAGAGTGCTGTGCCGCATGATTTATGTTCGTTGGAACATAGCGTCTTTAGGGACGTTTGCTACATTTCACTCAACCCAGTAAACGTCATCGGAATAGAAAGATCTTTCACTACCAAAATTACTAATATCAGTTTGGTTCAGACAGTATAAATTAGTTGAAAGATCTATGTGCTGACATAGCGTCTACCCTGGATTCAAGTCTGCCGGATGGATACCTCGTTTGTGCGGTTTAGGTGACGTAAGATTATGGCAATACGAATCAATCAGGCCACCATCAATTAACCATCAAACTTACTTATCCGTAAGTAGGCCCATCGATAAATCCATCACCTCTCACCATCCCGGTTTCCTTTTAACAACAGATTTTTTTAAAGAAACGACCATCCACATACTCTGTGACACAATTACAAGGCCACCGTTATTTCCATAAATTTTCAAATCTAGTTTAAAACCAAAGAAATCACCTAAAGTGTCAAAATAGTAATAACTATCATGCACCAGATAAGCAGTCGGGCATTTAAAAATATACCCTGGACAAAACTCCCTAGAGTGTAACTTTCAGATTGAAATAGAACACTCTGTCTAGTTCTTTTGCAGTGAGGCACGAGAGTTTGTAGTCGGTCTTACTAGAACTCAGTAATGTATAAGCTTGCCAATACAGGGATGTGGACCCCGATCCACGTTCTCTTAAGGCAACCCCACTCAGCACCACATCACTGACCTTACGTTAGAGTTGGCCCGACTACCATACCTTTAAATACTCAGTCGCATATGCTCGTGAGCAATGATTGGGTTGCTGATCATTTCGGCAGGAAATGCCGCGTATTTCTGGTGAACACCAACTGGTGACAGTCATCGCAAGGTACTGTATTCCTAGTGTGCTCTAATATGAGCAAAGCTCTTGCCCAGCAGTTCTTTTCAGAAGGGGCTGCAGAAAAGTCTATTTGAATGCGGATGGTGTAACCAAAAATGAATAGTAATCAATTGCACAGACCAAATCCCCGATTATCCATCAGAATCAGTAAACTTCTGGGAGTTCACATTGAACGGGACGTAATAGTCTAGCGATTGTCGATTAGGGCTGACAGGAGAGTTGTACTCCCTCTAGAGGCGATCGGTTAACCTGAACAATACTTACAAGTTTGTCATGGTCATTCGGACTCGTCCATTGAGGGGTTAATGACAGAGTGTTCAGCACAGTTGCTTCGTGTGAGTGTAAACCGGGGCTAAAATCCCTGAGTTAGCGAGGAAGTGCACTACTGGCTGGCTCTAACAATTGCAAACTTCCAGCGAAGTGCTCCATTTGGGAGGTAATGACTGAAATGATCAAATTAGTGTTAAATGTGCAGGCAAATATTAGTGGCGCTCAACCATCGCCTCAAAATACCGAGAGTCAAACAGGGATATTCATACTCTGATGTTCATACTCTGAAAAGCTGTCGTTTCATCAGTAGTATTTGACCACTTTGGGACGTGTTCTGCCACTCACTACACAGTCGCGAACGCAACTTTTCAAACTATTCTGTCTCTCACGTTGTCTGTTAATCCACTTGGGGTTGCAGTGACGTTTACATTGGCAGAACACTTCCCGTACTGGTTAAAACAACTGCTGACACAACAATCTCAAACCGGTGACTCCGTTGCTCGAAACCCCACATCACTGATTGATAAACACCTCATGATAAGAAGTCACCAGTTTGACCCACATAGATCATTCAAAATCTTGTTACACAATCAGAACCCGAAGCTACTGGTCTTTAGTGAAGCCACGTTGATCAGAACTCACCTTCCGGCGCCATGTGCACAAAAGTGGTTAAAGCAACCCATCGGGTTGTCGTGGTGTTGATGACATAATACGTGGAGTGGTTGTGGGTGTGCTCATAGTATGTCTGTCTCTATTTGTCTGTCATATACAACCTGCATGTTTTACGTTTGCAACTGATGACTGTAAGCGGAACGTTAACATGTCACAACATGTCTTCTTTCTGCATTTATGATGATCTTGTAGTTCTAGCAGACTCTTAATGACCGACTTAACGCTCGTATCGTTTAAAGTATCTTGTTGGTTGTATTCATTTACTAGTTTGCAACCGTGCAGTTGGACCTCCTAGGAAACTGTTACTTGCAGATTCTAACCTAGTCATCTGTCGACCTTTCGTTGGTTCAACTTCGTTTGCTTAGAAGCCATATTGAGACCATTTTTAAATGCGCTTAGTGTTGTACTTCTTGCGTAAGTGAACTCCGGTGGAGTAGACTGTAAAAACCTACCAATCATAGTAGGTAGGAAACTGGTGGGGCAAAATTGCGCTCGTCATAAGTTATGGTTAAGGCGGAGAAACGAGATACGAGGTCCAAACATTACAGAAATTAATGTGCGTAGTTAACCACATTTTGAGTCGATTCGTCCAAACATGACGCAATGATTGGGGCTAATCTGCTTGAAAATATTCAGAATCCCACTAGATTTCGAGTGAGACCAGTGTTACCTTGCCTTGATCATATTCTCACCAGTGAGGCTAATACTAACGGTCTTCTGACAATCCCAGCTCCAGTTTGTCACAGTAATCTCGGGGCAGCAGAACTTAGCTACTTGTTTGAGACCAGACAACACACTGCAGGTTGTGTGGGCCTGAAGATTTGGCATAAGGCGGATCTCGGAGTTATTAATGTATCGCTCGCAAAGTTACATGGCCCAGTTCAGTCAAAACATAATGACTGGATTAACAACAGCAGAGCATTTCGAGAGAATCTCAAATACCGTTAACACGTTTTGCAGATAAGCATACTCTGCCTAATAAAACTAAACGCTCTTAGAACAGAACCAAAGTCTGACCACTCGGAAACGTTCGGCATTGACTAGGCGTCACCTACACTAGACGGAATTTGTGTTTGATGATTAGATCATTTAGTGCAGTCTCACCACGACTTTTGTTCAGGACGGTAGAGGTCGTTGTCAGTACAGTGTTGTACAAAAATTGAAGATAAAACAAAAAATTCCTACGGCGGAATCTCAGCACAACAGGAATTGAATCAACAATTCACACCTTTCAACCTTTGGTAGACCTACTGAAACAAAGGTACAGACTACAAAACCTCTAAGTAAACAGTATGTAGTTATGCATAGCTACTTATCACTAGCGACTTTTGAGTGCTCATAAAACAGTTTAACTCAGCTACCCCAAATCCAAGCGTAGCAAGTTAGAACAGAATTAGAGAACCCAATGGCACACATATCACCCTAATTGGACTTGATGTTCCCAGTCATCTTGAGAAGCTGCACTACCGAATTAGTAAAACAGCTAACCGTACTTTGCAATCTTTCGTTGTCAGTTGGCTGTCTGCCTAAAGTTTACAAAGAGACCATAGTTGCACATGTATTCAAAAGTGAGTGACTTTTAACTTCGCATTCAATGTTTGCCAGTGTATTGCAGAACTTATCAAGTGATCCTCTCCGACATAAGACGGCAACCCTCGCATTCATTACTAAGGTACAGCAGAGCTTCCATAAAGACATATTCGTTCGTCAAACACGCTGTTCATTGATCTGATCTATCTTGCCTTTCCCAAAGTTTTGATGAAAGAGACCACTTTGACTTGTGTCTTAACTAAGACCTGCATAAATACTCATTAGAATAGTTGAGTGATTACCTCACCGAACATAAATTCACTGTCAAAACAAACGGGTAGTTGTCAGACTGGTCCCATAGCAACAGTTGGGTTCCACGAGGGTTCATCCTAGGTCCCCCTGTTATTAAATCTACTTGATCTTGAATGATCTGGTGTTGCCAAGTCACTGATGCTGTTGTAAGCTGAAGACACGAAAGTCGGGCGAGCTGTAATGTCCTAAAGGAGTGACCCAAACTATTTTAGTTATTGGCCGAAAGATAAAAATGCGCTTTTTAGCGTTATCAAGCATAAAACCACGTGGATTTTCCATGTATACTATGTTGACTGCCACCCAGGTGACTAAAAATGAATCGTCTCTCTATAAAAACAAAACTTTGATTACAGACAATTTAGTTGCCTACTACTTTTGTGACCACAGGTAAAAGACACTGCGCTTCCTGTAGAGAATTTGTGGAATGTTCCATCACTATGTCATTACCAATAAGTGCAGCTCCATACTCGGTTTACACCTGGAAACGAACAAAGAGCTGTACGGCTTATCTTATGAATATTTGACACCTATAAAAAGTGTTCAGTAGATGAATATAAACGCTGATATTTCTAATATTGTGACATCCTCCTCTTCTTTTTATCTCTTGATTAGCAGTTACATTTTTCTTGCTAATCATATGGCAGTTAGACATCAGTGTGAACCACTAATGTACTGCTGTCTGTGAAGATGATGAGAGAGACTATCCCCATCGAGTCATTGCAGTCTCACAAGAAAGGATATAATTATCGGCCACAAAATCTGAACTTCTTCAGAGATAGCAGTTTATAGTGGATCACGCTACCCAACACCGTATTAGTTTTTATTCGATTGATAAACATGTGGAGGAAAAAGTGTACTACATGTTTCCTGACCACCCCTCTGGCTTACTCCAACAGGTCACTGAATAGGCACATCAAATGAAATGTTGCTTGAGTATGTTTCAGTGCTCGTTGTTGAAGTGATTGTGCACCGGAAGCCACAATCAATTTGTCTGTTGTTTACTCTCATTCACTTTTTTTAAATACGTATATGTGGACTACCGAACATAATTCATCCTAATGAAAAACAAAAACAGAAGAGCATAAACAAATACATTTTTCATTTTGTGCAACCCAACCAGTCTACAACAGACAAATCAAGAGAACTTGCCTAGATAGTCTGCATACGTTCTTCGTCAGTGTCGGCATGGGTTGGACTGTAACACTGCAGGTAAACTTAGAAATTAACTGCCTTTCAGGTGTTATAATACAAACGACTTTGTACGACATTCGAGCGTATGCGTCTGTGCATGATCAACGGTCAGAGTTGGAAGCGTGAGGGCCACTGCATATTGAAAAATGTTAATTTGTACTTCATACATACAGATCAGCACACTTGAAGTGATATTAGTCGACCTACGTAAAAAAAAACCGCACATACGCTGATAAATCATTCTATTAATCAAGAAGTAGGTACTTAGTTTTGGCCATTGGATGAACTTATCCCTAAGAGACATGAATGGTTACGGGGATGAGCATTCCGGTTCGACTTTTGGCTGAATCACGTTGGAATTTCTGAACAGACAAGTCGCAGTATGTCAGTCGTTTCATGCAGTTTTTTACGTATTCAATTTGTAAACACAGGGAATAGAATCCCACAAAGTTAATGATCAGTTCACTCCGAAGATTCCCCGAGAATAAACCCCCATCAGCTCTTTCTAGATCACTCTTTTTGGAGGACTTCTACACTTCAGTGCGGTGACAATATCACTGACGGTGGCGAACAGAATCACACGACTAAATTGCCGTCGACCAGAGACCTGGCCAGTAAACACAGAGGTAAGTATTCTGTCATTCATTCTAACTATTTTTCTCTTCAGATCGACCATCTGTACTACTGGCACCGCTTAACTCCATGCTGGTGTTTTCCCCGTTTGCCCGGCCAACCAATGTTTCACGAACTTCCGGCCACTTGCTGTATTTTCAGGCGTTCATTTCGGTTGGATTGTTTACATTTCCATTTTAATGGACCGTCTACACTATATATAATTGTCTGTCATTTGCCTTTGTTTCAGCTATCGTGATGTATTTGCGTGGTTCTAGTCGTAGAAACGTTCTAAAACTCTACAAACAAAATAAATTCCTGGGCCCTGTATATATATATATATATATGCTTCGTTTTAAAACTCACGTAGACTTGGCCGATCTACCATGGGGTATTACAGCTGAAATGAGTGCGAAACAATACCGCCGAATGGTTTCATCTCAGCCGAAACAAACAGGCCACCCCAGTTGCGCGCTAGAGCGTCTTTCAGATAAACGGAAAACATCAGTAAAACCTTCATCGCAAATTAACAATAGTACCTGTACTCATATCCTGACTCTAACTATGCATGTAGGTCCGGTTCATCATTATGCTCGATTCAGGCATTGTCTAATAAAGTACAAATTATCCGTTGATTACAAGGTGCACCACTTTACAAACATAGTATTAACCACATCCAAGTGTGAATCAGTCAAATCACGGGCAGACTATAAATATTTCTGCAAGAGTCTCGCATGTCGACAACATAATCTAACTAATTTGGGTGTAGCGTACCATTCGGGCCAAATCAAATGCTATTTGTTTGTGAAGTGTGCATTCGTCAACTGTCGTTTGAAGCTCAAGCCGAAGTCGTGGCAACTGTGCCTGATACAGTTCGTGAAGATCGCTCAATGTTGCATGATCCTGACGCAGTTGATCTAACATGGATAAAACCTGTAATCGAAGGGCAAATTGAGAAATAGAGCCACAAGATTACGAACCTTTAATCGGCCATTAGTTGCCAGATTTCGAGCCACATTGTTGTACAGTGCAATCTCTTTGAGTTTTCTTTTCATGGTAGTCGAACATGAACGAATATGAATTACAAACTTACTGGCCAAACAATTCCGATATCGCTTTATTCATTAGCATTTCGGTAACTTGTCCACGAACTACAGTACTGTGGTTTTCAACAACATTCATGAATCTATGAAAAACAACAGTTTGTAATAAAGTATAGTTGCAAGGATACTGTAAGTGTTTGCTCCATACGTGTTCGGCGAACTTATCATAGGTAGCCGCTATTTTTCTGAGATTTGCTTCTTGATTTGGTGAGTCCTTTGAAATCTTTTATGAGTTTCTTAGTAGCACAATGTTGAAACTTACTTGTTCGATTAATTCTAAAAAAGTGATAGCCAGATATTGTCTCTCGGCATCAAAGTTTGCCGGTATATTTGCTGAATTAGTAAAGTCTCCATTTTGTATGGAAAAACGAAGCTTCGCAAAATCGCTCCGCTGTCTCCACATTTGAAATGTTTGACCCAGAACCTGAATGTTCTTCCGGTTGAGCCTTAAGTAAATTATATTTTCGTTCTAATTTCAGGAGGATTTATTTACCTCAAATCTTTGTGAACATTTCTTCCACATTTTGACTCATCCAGAAATCTGTTGTCAATGGAAGATTGAAAATGTCACACAGTGTTACTTTCTTTCTTCCTGGACAACTAGACTGGAACAATAAGGGTCATTTACCAAACAAACTGCAGTGTGCGTCTGTACAACGTGATAGTAAAAATAACGGTGACAGACATATACAAAAAACTGACATTTTCCCCTTTGGGTCTTATGATATTTCTGACAACATTGTTTGTGTTGACAATATTTGAATATCTATAAGTGAATACATATAGCCATCTCTGCTTCATAGGACCCTTCAATATTGTTCCTCTCCATAATTTTAATGTTCTTAATTTCCGAATGGTCCCTGCAGAATAATTCCATCGGTACAGAGTCGTCTGGAAGTTGGTGCATTTCTGAGAACTTTATGTTTGAGTAGAGTGACCTAAAAGTGAAGATAATAATCATTTCAAATAGTGGGCACACGTCGTCATACATGTATATATACTGATGTATACTGTATTTCAACAGCCACCTAAGTTTCAGCAAGACCTCAGAATCAGGACATAACACAAACGACTGAAACATGCACCGCCACACAATAAACCGGATTTCGGACTGCAATCCTTGACATTTTCCCCTATATCATGACAGATTGGCCAATCGGTCAACGCGCACTCTTTGAAATGGCTGTGTTAGTTTAGCAGTCCGGAACATCATCAAAAACCAAGGCGGCTATTGTCTATATGCTTACAAGAGTTAACTTCAGTTCCACGTCAGAGAACAAACACGATTACTGAGATAACAGAAGCGTCTTGATGAATAAAAAAGTAAACCAAGGAGTCCATAAGAAGTTTCCCGTTTTATGTTGCATTGAATTACGTTATCTACCTAACAATTTGCTTTGGTTACCTCACGTATGTCACTGGTTCAAATCCGGTCAAAGCCCGTTACTATTTCAATCGGGTCTTTTCTGGATTATTTGTTTTGGGTAGTTACGGGGGTTACAGCACCACGCTTAGCAACTTATTGGCCAGTGATCATGATCTGCTGCCATAGTTTCCAGTGTTTGTGACTAGTTTAATTCAGTGTCTGTTGGACTTCAGTCAAGAAGCCAAAGTGAATCAACAGAGGTTAATCCTGACGCGTTTGCTTCCAATTTGCTTCCAATTTAATTTTCAAAAGTCAAAACTACGCCTTTCAGGTCAATGAAATTAAGATATTGACAGAATTGACGAGCAGTCTGATTTAAACTAGTGTGAATACTCCTAACACGACAATGTTCACTTATCACATTACCTAGACAACGTTTTGTGCAACCAACTCAGAATATTTGTCTTAAAAAAAGAAGACGGTACTGGGACTAACAAGGTTGGAAATGCGAAATTAGACTGGATCTTGTTACATTTCTCCTTATAATGGTTATTTGTTGTCGCAGGAGGAAATGGTGATCTAGCGTTGTGCATAATGGCAGCTGTAATTACTCGACTACTATGTGTCCACGTAAAGTTTATTCGACATTCTTTTGTCTTATAAGACATACGGTTCGTTCAACGAGGTTCGAAAGTGAAGTCAGAAATGTTATACCGCATGATGTATCTTAAAAGATAACTTCACTGCAAGTCATCAGGTGCACATCGCAATAAAACGTAACTAGTTAGCAACACGACGAAAAACAAATACGTTGAGGCAGGTGGACGAAATTTCACACACCAATCAAGTTGATGCACTACGTTCTCCTGAGATATGCAGGTATCACTGTACACAAAGAGGAGGATACCATTTCTCGCTATAATCTCCTTAATCCGGAACAGTCTTCTGTTTTATGCTTGGTAGCGAGTGCAGAACGCTTCATCCACGTTGATTTCGAATGGGTAAATAGGCAAAGTTGAGTAAGTGATGCTGACTGCTTACAGTTTTTTCCCAAGTTTTCATTCGTCACATCCAAGCCTAGTAACAACCGAAGCCGTGTGTTCTTTGACCCGATGAACTAATTGTCGCTGTGATCTACCGATATAGGTGGTGAATTTAAAAGTTCAGTTTGGTTGAGCGTGCAAATGGACTATAATCCTAACGAATGAAACGAAAACCCGTGTGTTGGAGAAAACTTGAATAGATCGAACGGTATTGAAAGTTTACGTGACTGTTCTTGTCAAGCATACTGCTAACAAATGGTTAACACTGTCATCACCGATAAGTTATCAGGTGAAGACTTTGAATTTTAAGTCATTCCACGTTACTGTTGCCATGACCGTCAGTCTGGGCCACAAAACCTTCCGGTTAGGCTCAAACTTGTACATTAATGCATGCTCAGGTTTGTTGTGTGGATTGATCCGAAACATGTAGCGTAACCGGTTGCCTTTAACGCAGTTTTATCGTTTGCGTTGGTATGTTTTTTGAAACATTTCTACCCTTGTAGAAGGATTTTTGAAGCTTATTCTTTTTGGACTGATGTGAAGTGGAGCTTTGACTGTGGAGATACTAGCCAGATCCCCAATACTGCCGCTGAATCTACCCTTACCATACAATTCAAGACTATATCGAATTGAGGAGTAGTGTCAAAGCAATCAGTAGAGTAGGCTGATATGCTTCTTCCTCTCCTGCAACTTAGACAGCTGTCACTTTGAAGTTGTGATGCTAAACGTAGTGCCACACTTATAGTTCCATGTCTTTCTTCCGGAATGTCTAACACTTGCACAATATGGAGAAAAAACTGAGTTGGTTAATAGATTGAGCCTCAAATTCTCCCGAAAAAAATATCAACCACGGTTGACGGTAAACTGTTCCAAGCACAACCACTTCAAAAACAAAAAAGGTTGACCAAAAAGTTAAATGAAGTTTAAATTTATGCAGCGTTTTAACGACATTGCAAACAAGTTAAATTCTCAAATATGAATGACTTATTTGCAGGTTCTTCAGAGAAAATAAAATGTGTAAGAACAGGACAGTTGTGATGCCTGGTACGCAAATGCTTAGGAATCAAAAATTACAATGTGAGATCAGTGCACAACAGTTCACGTTCCACGGCCACTTTCGTCACTGCTTGTTGCACACGCACCATAAAAAATTTTCAAGGGTCAGATTCTACCACCAAGTTAGCATAGGTTATCAGCGATTTGGCATTAACCCTTTTATCTGTGTTGATGAATACGTGCTCTTCCATACTTATTACTGCGTGCAATTGCTCGTATACAGTTTTGTGAAAAGAAGAGAATAGCAGACTGAACGGTAATTCGATGGGTAGATATTTTTAAGACTCACACGCTACTAAAATGTACACCCAGTTTTTCGCTGTGGTATCAGAATCGTCGATGAAAGGCATGTGCGTAAGCTTGCCGTAATCGATAAGAAGATACTACTTTAGCTATGGTAATGGCAACTTAGGGAGCGCAATCTGTAGAATCCTGAAAGTTTCACACTTCCAGTTCGTCCAGACGAAGAAACAAGTGACTACAGATTTCCTTTGGAGAGTCGCTAATGTTTATTAAAATCGGTAATATCAACAGAATTAACCCTTAGAGTACGTCTGTTAGGACATATACAAAGGTGAAATGGTCGGATTGACCCAACCAGCGATTCAGCTATTGATACACGCGTTCGAATCAAAGGCCCAAGGTACCCCGATCCAATCGTTTTTTCCTTGCTCAGTGTCAGTTGGGCGCCTGCTGACCAGAAAGGTAAGCATTGAAGAAAGTGTGTAGCACCACTCTTGCGGATTGCAGTAGATACTAAGAACAGAGTAAGATTACTCAAATAAAAATGTTTTAAACGAGTCAGAATAAATCAGTGCTTTGAAACAAAATCTAGAAGCGCTGCTAGCGACCTCGGAAGGAAGGCTGGTCCAATGGTTGATAATTCTATAAGAAAAGAACTGCTGCCTTAGGAAAGTTTGAGGATGGAGCTTGAAAAGCCTCCTGTTATGTCCTCGTCGACGGCTATCATTCGCTATAATAAAAAATTGCTTAGCAAGACCTACTCTAAAGAAGAAGTTTGTGGAAATTAAATCACGGCCTCGTCGTCGAAATTCAAGTAGATATATAGATCAGGAATTTCAAGTCGAGACTCATAAGCGACAGTTCTTAGGGCCGTAACTACTTTAATAACCACGCGTTGGACACGCTCAATAGCAAGTATGTCTTTCTTCAGTCCGGTCTACACGACATAATTAGCATATTCGAGGAGCGGTCTTATATAAACCTCGTAAAGCGTCTGAAACACCGTCTCGTCTGTGCGGGGGAAAGTGCGTTTAATAATCCTAAGAACGTCAAATTCCTTTATTTCACCAATTTTTAGTGTACGCGAAGGATAAGTTAGACGATAGCCAGACGCCGAGATCTGTTTTCCGATCGATTTTCATGATATCTACTGTGCTCAACGCACTATGAATCACGAAGGCGTTGCCAGAGTCTCCACCGAGTGACATATGTGCGCACTTATAGCCATTCACGGTGAGACTGCAATCGTCCGACCAGCGCTTAATCGCGTCAAGACCACTTGGATCAGTGGCATTTCAGATTTTTAGGTCGTTAGTGTATAGAAGGACGTTGTTGTCAATATTGTCCGGAAGGTCACTAATGTAATTAAGAAATAACAGAAGAACTATCACTGACCCTTGAATAACTCCCGCAGAAATAAAATGTGGTGACGAAAGGTCTGATCTGGCTTTTCATCTAAAAGTTATGTTATCAAGAAAAGATACAATCCAGCGGAGAAACTTTCCTTAAATACCACAGGCTTCCAATCTGTGTTTCAGTGGGCCATGTGGGACACGGTCAAAAGCGTGTAGTGGTATCACCTTTGACGTCCACAAAATCCTAAACTCACTGCGGCGTGAAAGTTGCCTTACTAGTACCACCATAACTGTTAACATCACCTAGTGAATGTGAAGTTACTATAAATCGTTAACAGCAAAGTTGCGTGTCGGCTTAGGTTTCACAGTTTTGCTCGTGGTTATGTAATGAACCCGCGACATCATTACAACTGTCGGCTACATTCACTAGGATGACAATGTTTTAGTTATTGATGTTGGGAACGCCGCTCAACCAGCCTGACGCTTGTCTGAATTTTGAAGGTCTACTAAAGTTCCACTGATATTCATCCTCTCTGGCGGCTGTCGTGCGATTGTGCTAAAGGTTCTCTCACGTCCAACTCTCTAGCGTCTTTACTTGTTGCGCTGAAGTCCGCCTGTGATCAGTGAATAAATGAATTGAAAAAATTTACTTGCAGACTCACCGGTTTTCCCATTACGACTTCCAATCTGCGTTAGCATGAGGATGTGTCAATTTTGGGCATATGAACCATGGAGCAAGGAGCTAGTTTCATTATAAGCGTTGGAAAAGTCAAAGAAGATAGCATATGAGAAGAAACCATTGTCTTAGGCCTCCGTCAGACTACTCATGAAAATGAGCATATCTGTTGTGCACGGCCGGTTAGGAACAAAACCGTGATGGATAGAAGTAAAAGAATGGTAAAATACTGGATTCTGTTCTGGTCCGAAAGATTAAACCATCGGTAAATGAAAGATCTGCGGATGTGTCACATGTTGTGGCATGTAGAGTCTATTAACCTTTTGCTCTCTTGTTATATACTGTTCCTCATACCAATTATGTTCATTGTACATATAAACCACTTGTCTATTGTTTGAATCAACACATCACTTCGTCCTCGTGCGCCTCAGCTTCTGCCTGCACGTGGTCGTTGTTACTGGGAGTTGACTGTGGCAACAGCGGATTTTAGTACACTGGAGTAACTGAATTCGTTGGAATTTGTTGATATCTAACGGGAACTTTCTTCAAACATATAGCGGACTAAGTGTGGTTGAATCTATGGTAGACATGTTATGTAATCACTATAAATGTTTGTTTATGCATTTTTATCCACATAAACAGCAACACTATATTAATCTGCTTCACTGACGTCTTCACTTACAATATCTTATCCATTACCTTGCAGAAACTCATCGAAGACAGACCATCCATATGGACAGTGAAGATCAGTGAACGAAGATCTGATTTGTACTGTCTACCAGTTGTCTGGGAAAAAACCAATGTACTGATCTGAACAACCGTGTTGTACATTTAAGGTGATTGACAATAAATGTACATGCATTCACAACCTTTCGTTCATTGTCGCTTGTAGTCTTGCATTGGAGGGTCGTCCGTTAGATTAGGGACCAATGCGGACGCGGTGGAGCAACATTATGAGAAGAACGAAAAGTTTAATACGTAGTAGTTGGGAAAAATTGGGTTCGCAGGTGAGCTTTCGCGCAGTAAAACGATTTTGCGGCCAGCCCCCATTTTATCCCCATGGGTCCCACGTGGGGCCCATCGGTCAAACCCCATTTTTGCCCCCCGCCAGCTCCCAAAAGCCCCTCGGGGTCCCCTAGGGGACCATATGGGGCGTGCTATTTGGGTTATTTTGTAACATTGTCGATTGCTTTCCTTGATTTCCACTACAGGCATATGTTTTATGGGCACAGGTCAGTAACACATTTTAGAAGGTGCTTGATAATTTTAGACTCAAAATTACGCGTTGGAGTACGTATATGATCCTAAAGAATCCTGAGTGAAAACTACAGGACGTTGTATGTGCGCCAAAATGGATCACGTACACTAATTAGAAGCGCTCAAATCTCCAGAACATACGAGGTGACAGATCTGTCATCTCGTGTGTTCTGGAGATTTCACAGTTCGAACTGTGAAGAAAACCCAAACGGAAGATGTATCCGACATACCACAATCCCTGCTCTCAAATGAACCATGTACACTGAAGAGGAAAGCTGAAAGCTGAGAAAATCACACGCTCATCATCATCATAGCGGCCATAAGCCTGACCAGAATGTACTGTGGTTCGGGTCACCTTTCATCTCAAAAGTGACGTGGAATATCCTAGAAGAAAGCGTTATTAAGAAGGTTGAAAATTATCAAAAGAAGACTAAGAGTAAGAACTATAGTTCTTACTCTTAGTCTTCTTTTGATAATTTTCAACCTGCGCACCTGCGTCCATACCATTTCTATAGAAATGGTATGGACGCAGGTGCGCCATCGACTGCGACATACCGCCACCTCGGATAACCAGTGATTTGAGTGATCACGAGGACCCCAGCCATGCAGGCGACACCTACCTACTCTGCTCAATGGAGCAATCAGGGTGTTCATAGTTCGTAACCACGTTGTCGCCTGACCACCGGGTAGTTTCATCTAACTGTTAGGGGTCTCAATATATAATGCCCGATACGGTAATTGATCAGATGACATAAGGAGTACGTACTCCGTTATGTCACGTACGTACGTGTCGGCGTAGGATTATTGTACATGGTCCTTATGGGAATTCCCATATGCTTTAAAGCATATGTGTTTACTCGGGACTCATGTGTATTAGCTCAAGACAGCTATAAATAGATTACTGTTTCACTCGAGTGAAACAGTGTCTTGGGGGTCGTTAGAAATAGAACAACGATCGTTGTTCTATTTCTAACGACCCCTAAGACACTCCATAACAACACGAAATGTAAGCAAGATGAGTGAAAAAAGAACTGCGTAGTTTGTGGAGGAATACATTAAAAATCTGGGCCATATTAGAATGTAATGAAATGCAATGCACATTTTGAGTAATGTAAATGAACCAGCTCTATATTATACTCTATACCTGCTCATTTTGTGCCCGTAGTGGCATAAATGACCTCATACACCAGAATGTACTTCAATACGCGCACATACCCCGACCATGTAGCTATAGCCAACATCGTACGTGTCACGTATACGTGACATAACCATCGCAAACTGCGCACCATGAGTATACTACGGTTTCAGCACGTGCACCGTCCAAAGTCACGTGGGTGTCATCGCGTGTAAGATACCTCCTTTCTCTAAACTTCTCTAAACGTAACCCAACTATCAACATCAGCTAATCCTTAAGCGTTGCTAGTTGCCAAACTGCCGCGTTCTTCTGTTAACGTTATTAATTATCTTTTAGAAAATTAAAACAAACTGTTTTATCAAAGCACTGTCTTAAGTTTTCTCTTACCCAGAATGACTGGTAAAATTCAATTCCATATTGATTGCACAATCACATGTTACTGATCGATTAGTTTGAGGATTCGTCGATGTGCTCCGGACCTAAAATTCACGAGGATTGACGTACCTAGAATCCTGTGTTTGTAGGTGATCCGGGTTCTGTATGGCGGCCGATGATTTGATCACTGTAGTAAATGGCCTATATGATGTCAGTGGGAATTCTAATTATATTGTGTTGGAATGAATAGTAAACAAGTTATACAATATGTAGTGGATCTAAACACTATACAAAATTCAGGTACGAACACAAGATC
>JTDE01004792.1:17565-35408 GCA_014338405.1 Paragonimus skrjabini miyazakii
TTTGTAACGTTCTGCTTGATCCAATGACATTCTGCTAAACCTCTTTGTCTTGTGTACACATTGTTTTTGATTTTACTGAATCTATATAGTTATATTGATCTGATGATGAATTATCGAAAACAATTGTTCGTCACGTCTACTGTTCTATGATTCAATGGGAATTTTCGCGAGATATCTCATACACTTACAACTTACTCAATATGATTTACGCAAAATGAGAAACTTCATTGTTTGTGTAATGGTAAACATAAAAATGAGCAAAAGTAAACGCAACGGCCAAGAAAAGCAATCCACATACTTCACCTCAACCTCAATGACCACGACTCCGTGGTTTAGAGGGTAGGTTCCTTGAAACAAATCTGCCGCATATCCGTAGATCGCGATTTTTATTCTCTGATATGCACGGCGGTAATTAGTCAACATTGTAAAAAAAAACTGTCCATCACTCCGCTGATGTTATTTAAAACCAAGCGCTCAAGAGTTTATGTTTTAAAATATAATTTTCTGAAACATCGTTTGAACGGTTTGTTCTCATTTGCTTCACTATTAGCTATCTCGCTACGTTGTCCCTTGCGTCTAATTTTTATTCAGTATGTTCCATTCAACATAGGCATTCCATTGTCTGCTTGGTGGTACCTAGAATATTGTCAACAGTTATTTATTACCCCAGAATGTAACCTTATCTGTTGTTTTGTTTATTCTACCATGAAAGCAGGTATCTCACTAAACGACTGAGCACTTCTGCCCCCCATACCAAGAAAAATGAAAAATAATGCGTTATCGGAACGGTGATACTTGCCTTCCGCAGTGGCTGTTTTGACAGAAAGTTGGATTTACGTAAGCATTAGACATGAAATGATAGTTTGTAGTCGGTTAAGGAGATATCAAAGTCCAGAAATATTTTCACTCCGGTATTTATTAACTGAAATAAAAATCTAGAATTTCTGATTTTTTCTTGTGATTTTGAGCGATTAACTCTCTCAAACCAAATAAATGAGACTGCTTCTGACTACCATCACTGAAAATATTCTTAGACTGCATCTGTTACATTCCTACTGAAACCTAGATGTTTTCACTGGTTAAAGTGATCAGCACTATTATACCACGAAGTGCAGTGTTGACAGCGAAAATAAAAGTTCGAAAATAACGTGAAGTTTTAAACAGCAACCAGTACAAACATATTTGTAGGAGATACCTGTTTCATCTGGAATAGGAACAAACACGGCAGACAAAGATACCAATTAACTGCACTACAACGGTTAGAATTTTGACGATTATGCTGCATAATATCGCACTTTTTAAAAATTTAGCGATCAATTATGCCAACTTAACCCTTCACTCGAAATAATAATCTATTTCAATCTACCTATTGATTATCCCCCCGTTTGTTTGCTATGGAAAAAACCTATCCACAGTGTTGTAAATTTGATACTGACGAGTCTGTACAAAGTGTTTGCATTTGCCAGTTTACTTTTTCTAGCTGCTTCGTTCAAAGTAGTCTGAGCTGTTAACATGAGCAAATCTATGAAATAATGCATACATTACCGTGTCAGCTTTATTAAGGATAGTGATCGATGCGTCAACTACTGCGGAGTCCCCAGCTTTGCCCTCTCCTTCTTTGTGTGTTCAGGTTATTCCTACATAGGAATAAATATGCATCAAGCTTTGTTTCCCTCAGTCTGTTTTAGTGACAAATACATTCTGCTCCCAATCACATGTGAACACTGGTACTCTCGAAGAAACAACCAAACTTTTTTAATATTCATTCTAGAGGAAACCGGATTATTTTTTATCGCGCTTCTTCTTTACTGTGATTACTTAACACTTTCTGAAGGAAAATGGGTTAAACATTGTACTGGGTAAACGAAACGAACTAGGTATTACAAAGCACTTTTAACTCGTTATTCAGAGATCCTTCTAACAAATAGTTTTCTTACATCATTTTAGTCCGAAAACAATTGTAGACAAACTCGCAGAAATAGTAGATCCCCGCAGTTCAGATAGGCCAATTAATTATTGCAGCCGCTGTTCTTCGTCAAATTTTGTGATTCATTCATTCAGAAAGGTCATTTACTGTTAACTGCACTTATATCCATTGTGTAGTACGCAGGTGAACCGGCATACTGATGCTTTTCTGTACCATATTACGCTTCTGTATGATAGTGACATTCTGGTTTTCCAAACGAAAAGTGTTGACAAATTTCCTGAGTGACAAACATATTTTATAAACTCACTGCTCAAAATATGGCGAACTACGAAATACAGAGTAGTTAACAGCATAATTGCTTCTATTTGAAGCAGTGTTGACTCATTAGATGAACGGTTCATTTATGTCAGCTGTTGCATCATTTACAAAATTTGATTAAATCAAATAAATCAGCCTTGGTGAGTGATTTGCATCCGACTGTTGATACCAAAAAGCAAACAAATCTTCCTCTTGCTTCCATGAAGAACTAACACATTACATAGATAACCTATTTGATTATTCAAAGGCCGGAGTAGAGTAAAGGGTGATTAACCGGGAGCACAGCCGAACCAAATATAATAATCGCATAGTTGATGTCTATATTATAATAATTATAGAATAAAAAACAAAAGTTGGCCACCTCGCATAATTCCGGAATTGTATTTTTATTTAAGAAGTTGAGCAAAGCTTTGAAGGTGTGTTTTTGCAAAACAGTGTTCTTCTGATCTTCAAAATGGCTGCCCCGTATGAGGATTTTGGTGCGTAGAATAAGCACTGTATGAGATTTAAACAGTACTAAAAAATAAACGGCACCTTAATACACTCACACATTTCACCAACGTTTCCTGTGTAAAAATGTAAAAGACTGTTGAATTTACTTGTGCGATCTGTGCCTATATCTTTTCATAAGGAATTGAATGATCTCTGTGAAACATTACACTAAATGTCAGCAAGATATTAAACGCCACAGCATTGTTATTAAATGATACACAATTAGTCTGCAGTATTATACTAAAACGTGCTCACTTTTCTAATGCAAAACATCGCGTTGTTCTATGAATATTATTTGAACCCGTGTCGTGATTATAACCTTGACATAGAGCAGTCTACTGAGCCCTATACAAAACAATTTTGAAGCCAAAGTCAATTGTTTTTCTTCCGACTGCTATGAGGTGAGTTGCGCGCCACTTATACAATCTGACTGTGCACGGACAATAATCACTTTGGGTCTTGGCAAACGTGATGGTGCACCTTTGAGATCTGTGCAAATCGAACTTGGTTTGATTACTAATTAACTTTGATACTTTCAACAAATAATAACAAACTGCACACATCTGCTTTAACGAGATTGGTGACCAGCCATTCAAAGTGTAAATTGGACTTGCTAACTGTTCAAGGGTGCTTTCTAAACCAACTGGTTGTCGAAGACGCTAACTAGTATAAATGCACGAAGGCTTGTAAACTTCCCCATTTTTATTTTTCCCAGTGGGAAAAAGGTTAAGCTAAGAATATATAACACAGTTCGTTTATTTTTAAAGTTTCTGCAAAGTAAGGCGGAGAAGTGTACGGCTCCCATAAAAGGACGGACTTCCGAGATTAACAAACAAATAATGTTTTTCACCCAATTTTTTGAAAATTACCACTCGTTACTGTATGAGGACGCTTCAGTAATGCTACTTTTGAAATATAATACACAGCGGATTACGTCAAACTGAGCCCCTCGATATATAACCGTAATACTGTGTCGTACAGTTGTAGAGAAGGAAACAGTTGAGAATTTATTACGGTGAAGCCATTGTATTGAATGGCGTCGGTTATTGTTACGTAATTAGAATTAATCGTACTCCATAGTGCTGTATGGTTTTACTTTTAGAAAAAGAATTTTAAAAACATTTTATAAACGGCCTTGCTTCTTTCGGTACACTCAAGCCTGGACACATTGTTCAACTGTTCCTTGATATTTTTTGTACTGGTACACTCGACATGTTTACACTAACCAATGTTTGAAATTTCTACGCAGTATGTTTACTACTGTTTGTTTCCATAGGCGGTCAGTTGAGGGAAAACAGTAATAATTTAGCAAATACAAACTGTTGATTCAAGAGGTAATCTATCACATCGATTTGTCGTAGGCACAATATGGCGACAGTCAGGTGTCAATCTGACTGGCAAGAACTACCGCCCAATGTTGACTACTTATTTTTGGAAAGAAGGTTAGTAATTCGTAAAAAGGAATGTTACACTTGCGACCGTTAAATCATGAAAAAATATTCCAGCGATACCACTAGGCGCTCTACGCAATTTACCCACCAGTAAAGTCAAACCGAAATGTGGTTCCGTACACTCATCTGCTTTCAGTTTGCCGAACAAAGTGACAAACATGTTCGCACAAATCTTACAGTTGCGTCAGTGGCCTTTATCGTTTATAGGATTTGGAATAAAGGTCACGTTTTTGACAAACAGGATATTAGCAGCCCCATCAATTTGTTATTACACATCGGCAGATGTGCATGTATGAAAGCATGCAGCACAAAATGAGATGAGAACTTTTTCAACTGATAGAAATATTCAGATCATTCTAACATAAAACGGTAACTTTGTTGGCGGGATTATCAACTGCCTATGCTGGATGTAGTTAAACGTGTCTATCTCATATTGGTAGTCACCTTCTGGTTTAATACTTAACTGATAATAGTGTCACATTTTTAAGATAAAAAGCTGAGGCCTCTTTTGTACTTTTGTGTTCATCCTCTCGCGTATTGTTGAAAAGATGGTCACTTTAGTAGAAACACAAAGAGCGGTCTGGAAAGAACTAATTCGGCATCCTCGAAGTGGCTGTGTAACTGTTCGTGTAAGCCCGGCTCCCGTTTAGTTGCTTTTCATTTGCATAACACTGGCCAGTAGATAAAAGTGGGTGAAGTATACCAAGATTTGTTAAGCTTACTCGACAGCTATCAGACTACCAGTGTTTCAGCAACTTAAGCCATTGTCATCAGTTCTTACGACTCATATGTGTGCGCATTGAAAGTTAGTTCAAAACTCCACCAACCGTGGTTATTCAACTTCAAGCCGATGGAGACCCAAACAAAAGCGGATCAAGTAAAATGGCAGAAAGGCGGACATTCACATACCCATTGACACTATGGCCATCTACAAACAAACTTTGATCTGCCCCATTTCTAAGATTTTTAGAGAAATGTTGGGTTTGATCCGATTTTCATGTGTGTCGCACGTAAGTTGTTCTAGGAGCGTGATGTGGATAAAGGAAACCAACTGTCTGCTTAAATAATTTTAGTAGCAATTTTTAGAGGATTTTAGACAAAGATAAATTTAAAAACGTCTTGCAATTATCAAACGTACGCTGTCCATCTAAAAAAAGCAAATAAACAGGTTGTCGGAAATCTCCATTCATTGTGTGATTATTACTGAAATGCTTGTGTTACTGAAAAATATATCAAAACGTCATATGTCTATTATTGTCAGTTTTGGAAGATTTAGTCAAACGAACCACCAATAAAAACTGCGAAATTTCAACTCTGTATATATGGGATTCGGTTTCCATTTCTAGTAAACTTTCAACAAACCTACATCAAACTTCGGAAAGACAGAGTAGCATTACTGCAGAAAAATGGATATGATTTGCACAGCTCCTGAAATTGAATTTAGCGTCAACTCTTCAACAGGTTTATTTTAGAGTTGACTCGATCTAAAATTACAAGCCCCTCAAATTAGTAAACATGGAATTATGTTTGTTACCTTCGATCTGTTTTACTACATACGAATAATAAATGGTTGTCAAACATTAGTGAGGTAGCAATATGCTCCTCCAATTCATATACCTGGATATCGAGTCAACCAGAAACTACATTTCCAAAACCTTTGAGTAACAGCAGTTTAGCTTTTTGCAGCGCTATAGATTTCACAAGGTGTTAATTAAGAGTTGTGCAGAGATATTCTTCTTGATCGGATTCCTCGTTATTTATGATAAATTTACATTAACCTTTACAAAGAATTTCTACGTAACAGTGATTAAAATTAACGCGTAACAACATAACTACAGATTGGCCAATAGCAATAGTGTTTACAAACAATATTCATTTGTGACTTAATGACACATGATAGTCTGTGCGTGACTTGGTGATGGTTTCCGTTTTTAATGCTAGACGAGAGATCAAGTTGATATAGGCTTTTTGTAGTGCATTCTATTGATACGCCTTTGAGATCATTCACATTAATTTTTATTGAAAACAAAAAGAAATTTCAGAGAAAGCAGCATACACTTCACAGACTTACTGCTTAAGGTGTGAGCACCTGTTTTATGATATATATAATTTGTAGGGACAAATATTTCGGGATCGACCACAGTGTACATATCTTGAAACAAAATCTGTTGGATATGAGGCTTTGAACAATTTTATGTGATAGGTCTGCGTGGCATAATTAACAGAAGCAAGTGTACTAACTCCACACTGTCGTACGAAAAGTAAGTTGAACGGAAAAACACAAAAACTGAATTGGAAACAACACCGCGCCCTGTGGAACATCCGGTCAGTAAACTGATCGCGTACGCTTGTTTCGAAAACAAAATTAGGCAGTAATCTTACATTTATGAAACATACAATCTACACATTAGATGTGTTGTTTCTTCCCCAGAAATTGCTCATATCTTTAACGTTTCAGACTAGATTTATCTTACAGAATCTGCTGGTTAGATAATCACGCTCAGATGAAAAGCAAAATACGAGCGTCACACTTTCTTAGCAACTCGTTGTTTATGAATAACGTTGACCACGCATGTTCCCATATCATTGCTTTATGTATTAACGAAATCTGGTTCATGGAGTTTGTTTTAATTAACATCAGTACACAATAATCCGCCTGTATATACGCAGTTCACTTATCAATAAGACGGCTAGCCTAGATTTAGTCTACTTCACAGAATTTCACAGAGGAAGCTAGTATAGGTTGTAGGACGGTTCTGTTAACAATAACGCTTAAAAATGTAGTCAGTATATTTTAATTTCCCAATTATCACATTAGGCTGACCTTGGAGCAGAAAGCTCGTAAAGAATCTGAATCACGTAATCCTAAACTTACTTTCGGGGGTCATTATTGGACCAACTGAAATAATGGAAGTTTCAAATCATTGGAATAGGCGTTAAGGGGTTCAAACAAACACGGTCTATTAGTTTGCTCAAAAGAGTAGAAAAGAGTAGCAAAGCTATCTTGCTTTGGATGTACACTAAATGAAGGTTACAATCATTACATTGGTTTACTAAGAAATTTCCTGTGGCGTATAGTAATGGGCAGCAACGCACGGATCATGAGAAAGGCGGTTGTTCTAAATCAGTATGAATTCTCCACGTTCGACTCCTAAATGAAACGGTGGCGTCCAACATATACATAACCAGCATGGTCCAAATCTCCCATGTCTTTCCTTCAAGGTATTACAAATCTTCAGCTTATAAATGGTTAGAATATGTGAAACTGACAGGTACGTTCAGCAGGTAACGTCCTAAGCACTTGTACCGCGAATCGGTTTTCAGTCAGGACACAAAGATACATAAATAGTGGTTTCACTAAAAGAAAAATTTTACCACAGCGTAACACTTTTAAAGGAGGACGGAGATAAGGCTAACCGGATGCAAACGTTTGGGCAAACTGTCATTGGTGTTCACTTCACAGTTTCATGGCTCTGCAACTTTGTACACGTGTACGTTGAAAAAAATCTGCATCGATTAATCGACAAGTAAAAAGCTGTTGTACTGGAGTAAACAGGGTTTAAGTAGGTCAGCTGGTCGTATTACCAGAAACAATAGCTCACTTTCAAAATCTACTCCAGGATAAACTGAAAACAAAAGGAAGCAACGTCTTTTCATTGAACAAGTGACAGCGGACTGACCAGTACATAGTACAGACGCTGGAAGTTTTCTTATGGGTGTTCGATAAAAACGAAAATGCAACTATTGTTGGAGCGAGAAAAAGAAATTGTAGATTGAAAATTGTCAATCACGAGAATGAGGAATATTCCGGAGAGCAATAATTATACTAGTCACACTGCTGGGTTTAGACCCATGGAAGTACTTAAAATATCTAAAAGTGTTGTGATTAGGTTGAATGGATTACCCAGTAAGAAACAAGAAACTGGCTGTAAACCATAAATTAATTTCTACAGACGATCGTTAGGCTTCCAAACAGATTTGCTGTATTCTGGTTTACATCAGGCAAAGGAACTTGAGAAACAATAGTGCTCACCATATCCAACTGGATCAAAGTAGACTAAATTATAGAACAAAACAATTGAATAATATCTGTGAGACTTTTCAGATACATGAATATGAGCACGTTTAAAATATATTGTTATCAGTATATTGTATATGTAATATGTTATGTTAATTACATACTGAAATGTTACGTACTATTGATAAACAAACCCAGCAATTATGTAAATTATTGGGGTAATTATTATTTCTCACAAAACTAAGCCATTCTATTCTAATAACTCTAAATACGCTGATCACTTCAAACAAACAATTTGGTGAGGCAATTAACAAATACTTCATCTCAAAAATTTTCATATATCACATAACGAGTATAAGAAAGTAATGTTGATTGATTTAATTTATACCTTGCTCAAGCCTGTTTTCAACCCTCCTGTCCACATAGGCTGTCAATCCAACCTTTTTCTCTTAGAAGTAACATAGTCGCGTTTGTATTGTTGGATGGAGTCGGTAGAAATTTATCTTCCCTACACTCTACAGCTGGAAACTTTATGCAAATGTGCAGGCTGCAGTCGTTTGTTGATGAGGATCAGTTCACAATACTAAATCACCGAACTGCTTTGATGATCTCTGCGTCTTTAACCTAGTAAGACGTCTTAATAAGAAGGGCCTTAATTGGAATCAACATGAATTTTACCATGCATTCCCTTGAGATTACCCAGATGACCTGACAATTATTTACTAACAAGTGAGGCCGAGCTCCGGCACTCAATGAGCCGATTATTTTCACCGTCACCCCAATGACGTATTACTCGATTGCTGAGGTCCCATTTGTATTAATCGCAAAACTGGGCGATATTAAAAAACTTTAATTCTACGGAAATTCGCATTCACTGTTCTTGTTCAAAAGGATTGGCTACAGTGTCGATATCAAATCGATATTTTCAAACAACTGTGCTTAGGATTACCCCTCAAAACCCATAATTTTTCGGCTTAACTAACAAGCATATATAAACGTACCTTCTCCAGAGTTAAAGTCCAAAACTAAAATACGTCATTGGAAACAGAAAAGGAATTAGATGTCTATAACTTAAGCAAATATGACGTCCTACCACTTAAAAATATGTAAACAGTTATTTGATTTCCATCGGTTCACATGATATCAACCTAACAGCAAGCTGGGCTCATAAACAGTTGAATGGGCTTTCCACACAAACGTCATTTGTTCTTCGGTCATAGACACGGAGTCAGTGGAGGAAGCTCAGTTGTAATCTTAATCCTGTAGGATCCCTATGGGAAGTCTTCTAGTTGGCTGAGTTATTTTTGGATTTGCCTGTGTCAGCAAATTTTGCACGTTTGACCATTGTTCACAACCTGGAATGGCATAGTTACATGCATCACCCTCTCAGAAGCTTTGCGTTAAATCCATTTGCAAATAATGCAATCTTCGATAACAACAACATAAACACCTCCATGCAATTACTTATGTATGATTCCTCATAGTATCCTTACAAAAGTAGTGCATTCCTGCTGACGACAGTCAAACGGAAGACCAATTTTCAGTATTAGTGAAGTCAAATACGGCATGCCTTACGATATAGTTTATGAGATTCAGAAACATTACAGAATGTTTCAGATTTGAGTTGATTGCACCGCGCAGGTGGTAACCTACCTCCTCGTTCATGCTGTGTGGCATTTCATTTTCTCCTAAAAAACTGTTTCTTTTTCTTGGTTTGCTGTATCAGAGTAAATTGTTTAGCCTGAGTGGACTCAGCCCATTCTTGTTTAGGGATTCCTAATTCTCAGGATACATACCTCTCACGTTAATGGTGTGCAGTGTATACTCAATATCCAAAACTCCAAACTGTCACATTCTGTTTTTGCAAGTTGATAATTAACATGAGGGTTGTGATTCAAAACAAGAGTGCTAATTTTGGGTCATGTGTAATCAATACTGCAGAGTAAATACTTTGTTAGACACAGTGGCATTATGATGCAAATAGTCATAAAAAATACGCTGTGATTAACGTGTAACATGATAATGATGGCTTAACGTTGCGCACCACAAAGCCAGTAAACCGAACGGCTCACCATAACCGTTAGTTCCATGAAATGCTGCAAAAATAAGGGATTACGTTTGGTAAATGTAAACAATTGTAAGTGTTACTAATTGGAAGTCCATTCTAAAGAATAGCGTTAGTGATTATTTTGCAGCAAATATTTGTTGCATCCAGCATTATTTTCCCTGCGCCACCAACGATGGTAAGAAACAGATGGATGTAGAATAAGTTTTGTTTGAATTGTAGTATTATCCACCGGGCAGCACAGTTCTTATTTGACAAGCACTGTTTAACTCACCTAGAAAACGCCCGTGGTCAAAATCTAGATAGAGGATAAATAATTTTACTCACAAAATGTACTTTTAAATATCAACGTGGCCTCGTTAATCCTTAATTATAAGTTAGTCTAGGATTTGGTTAATTCGAAATGATCATTACTAACATATAACCGCAGCTATTTTATCTGGAGCTTTGTTCTGAGTGAAGTCTCAAAAGAATATTATGTTTCTCTATGACTCAGGGGTTCTACTCGTGGAGCTGTCGGTTGTAGGCAGTGCACATTGAGTATGTCCCCTATCGCGATAATGCGACACTTCAATCAATACTCGTAGGCAAATGCGGTTGGAAGATTGTGCGTAATAATTCATTTGTGCTCAATGCAGAGTCACTAGCGCATTGGAAAACAAAGTTGACCCTTTCAATCTTTCTGTTTGCTTGATTAAACGAGTACTTTGTCGCGAATCGAAGTAATTAAAAAAACACAATAAAGTAAAATAGTTGAACGAAAGACCCGTCTTTAAATCAGATAAGCCAACAAATTACTAAGCAAAATGCAATCATATCTTATGGTTAGAAACTGAATGGACATAGGTAAACAAAATTTAGGGAGATGAACCTCCACATGGAAACCTACTAAAATGTTCTCTAGTATGAACGCCTGTTATTAAAATAAATGGGAACACAGCGTGAAATTTTTAAGATGCACACAAAATGCAATCAGATTAGAACATGATTAGGGTATCTAAGCTAGTACGGTTATTTCTACTAAGTCTAGGAAACACAGTGTTCAATGATGAAAATAACTGTGAGCAACCCTAATGCAAGTCGGACGAACACCTCGTGGCTGAATCTGTCTATGTTCAAATTCAGTAGATTAGCAGTTATTCGTTATTTATTTTCCTTCTGGTCCCTCGGAGAGTTTTAGAAAAATGCTAGACTGACATGCTTATAGTAAACCTTTCAACAAAATTTGACTGCAAAATATACTACTGATAACAGAACTCGATTCAGCTGTCTAATTTGGTAAGTGGTCAAAGTTTTCTTTCGAAGTAAATTTTCAAACAGTTGCTATGCCTAGTCCCAGATAAATTACAAGTCATTGCAGACTTATTGTTGTTGAAATGCAAACGATCGGATAATTAAACTGGAGAAATCCAAGTAGGTGAAGACAAATTCAGCATTCGGATAGGCAATTTAGTCGGCCTCCGTAAAAAGTACCACCAAACTCGAATTTTGCTTATCCGTAGTTTGTACGCTCGCCGGAACCATAAGTTGAGATACGGCCACATTTCCGTGCGGCAACCGGGTTGGACAGTGTGCTACTGATTCCAAACTAACCATGAGTGGGTTGTATGTAAAGACCCACACGAATTACCAAGTGCTCAAGGTCCGAACAAAAATGATTTTACTGACAAGTTATAACAAGTACAAAAGCCATACATTGTGCTTTTGTAAACCACCTGACCGCAAAACATTTTGGAATGCGAAAGGTTTGAGCATCAGCATTTGAAGGTCAAAGAACCTTAATCACTTAGCTTAAACATTGTCTAAGATGATTTATTCATTGCAACTCAGTGGATAAGCTGTATAAGTTAAATCGGAATCACATTAAACGCCACAAGAACAGGCACGTTTACGACGTTAAGAAATTGTTTCAACAAAATCTTCTGCAGTAGAAATAAGAAAACATGTCGATAATGATTGAAATGCTCACAATGATCATCATGTTCGAGTTCTTTAACTGAAGTAAATTTGCATGTGAACGTTTTGAATTTGTTACACTTTTCTAAAGCATATTCATCGTAAGCGTTTTAGTGAGAGTGATTCGTTGATAATTTCAAGCCGTCAAAATGAACCTGAGTAAACATTTATTGTCACCTACATTTAGCCCTTATTCATATATTATTAACTATTATCTGTATGGTTACGGATTTTATTGCCGTGAGCAAGTTAACCATCTTCAGAACAATTACCAAATTTCATTAAGCGAAATTCAATGAGTCACTCGCTTATTGACTAATCACTTTATTTCCAATGGTTATTCATTTAAAACGCCGAAGGAAAGTAAGCAAGAAGATGATTACACTTTTTTGCTTTTATGTGCAAACTATTTACTTCGAAAATGACAGATAAGACCAGTTATTGGGGTGGTGAACATTGAATATCACCAAACTGCGATATACAATTTTATAATTATATATATATCACCAGCACTAGAAATCTGCTGGTGTCACACAACACGTCGATATATTTATTTGATTATTTTAGGAAGTTAGGCACTTTGCGGAGTTTGAGGATTATCCGAGCATACTTTCAAAATATATGTTTGGAAGCCCCCACTTTTACTCAAAAAGTGAAAACTTTTAATTTGAAGAAATCCCCAAAGCGCTCTGCTACTGCTCGAACATGTGTGTGTGTTAAACTGTCATGGGCATTCAGACATCAAACTTCCAGTAAGTTTTTATTTCAAAACGTCAGCTGGAACGGCGGATTCAATGTCATCCACGTATGCAATACATTGCAGTTCCGTTAGCTCCACTCAACAATAAAAACAGCTAGCAATATATCGAGATGCACAATGACGTTCTTCAATAAAATTGATATGATATGTATCACATTTAGCCGTGTTTTCCAATACAGGACGAAATAATTACGAGGTCTAAGTGCATCGAAGTGAGATAGCATATTTCTGTTGGATAAACGTGAACAATCAGTTTGACCTCTTACTCTCCATATTATGTTGTTGGTGGACATTCACTGTAAAAAATGAAAATGCAATTCTTGGTTTTATTAGAATTTATCAAGAAGGCACATTCAAATGCTGAAATAGAAGGAACGGTTGTGCAAGCGTGCCTAATGTTGTCCTGTTCTACCACCAATGACGAAATGAATGCACATATAAACTGGCAAACGTACACATGGTACCAGCTAGTAATAACTTAGGGAAACCTTCTGGTTTTGTGTGAAATCGATAAAAGTTTACACTATACGCAACAGTTGCAGCACAGGTTTTAGGGCGTCGCAGTTTCCTAGCTGTAACATTTAAACTCATCCCATCCTTAATACAAAGTAGAAAGAAGATGTATTGTACACAGTTTGCACATATCGCTGGGTCGCAAAATGAATTTTCAACAAGAATGTTTACTGAAATGTTAGAAGGAAAAACCAGAAAGACTGTCATGACGCAGGAAGATATACTATTTTGACACCTTAAAAATTGGGATGTGTAAGGCTCACAGTCCAATATCTATTAAACAGGGAACACAAATGCAAACTTTCAACGAATACGCTTTGTTTACTATACCTTGAGTAAATAGTCTATTTTGGAGATCAGCTTAACCAAATGATTAGTATACAGACTAGCTGCGCAAAGCACTACGCGATTGCCTTGCTGCGGGTGTAACAATCGGAACAATTGTAAAACGAAGCACGTTATTCAACACAATATTACTTGTAACATCGAATTACTATCTTACAGGAATTAGGTATAAAACACATCAACCAAAAAGAATTTAGTAGCGCAGGGTTTCTCCACAGAAGTACAACAAAATAAAAAAGAAGATTGAGTAAGTAGTTTTGAACAGTAGTGAATAAACATACAACGCCAAGTTTTAACATCACACGAAGGACAGTAAGTAGAATGGAAAACAGGATTATACGAAAGAACTGGTTTAAAAAATGTACTTGTCGTGAAGATCAAAAAAAGGGAAAATATTTATTACTTTCGCTCTGTGATTCGATCAAAAAATCGCTAGGGTTAAGGCTATCAAAAGAAGAAGTAGAGTAGTCGATTTAGTGTTTGATAACACATCTCCTTTTGCTCAAACTTCATTACACCAGTGCAACCTTCCCTATCCCACGAGAATCTAGAAATACCGTATGATTCATATTATTCAGCCCATGATGTTCGCTGCTGGCAGCGCTTAAATGTAGACTATGTCGACTCAAAGCCATTGTGCATCGGGCTACTCTGCCGCCTTCGCTTAACACTCATGGCACTGGTACCATATTATGCTACTTCATCTAGGCGAAACAAATCCGACTGAGCTCGCATATATATATATATATGGCATGGCTCGCACCAATATAGCCCTAATTCAAAAAGCTTACGTTTGTGTTTCATGCTTATTGACGATACCCCATCGGTCGTGCAAATGTGCGTCCAGCTTCTGTGGAATAGCCATTACCGAATGTACCCTTGTTGCGTGACTCGATAGGAGCAACTGAAGTGAGAGTTGACCAACGAGAGCCATACTTCCTCTGAGTATCACTGTCCGTTCCACCCATAATTGACAGCCACCGACTCGTCTTCTCAAACATAAAAAACCCCAACTGTGGTCAAATAACAGCAACATCCAGGGTAGTTCAAACAGCGACATGTAGGAGCCGATCATTTTCAAATACAGTCGGGACAACTATCACCTGATACATAGCCATGTTGTTCGGAGTAGTAGTCCCTCCACAAATATAAACAACGACAACTCGTTATCATCATGCAATTGAACCACATTAAATCAAGACTCATACATTTTCCTAACGGACTCTGTAGAGGAAGCGCCCAATATGTGAATACTAGTAGTCCATGAATTGTCTGAATAACGATTGAAATATCATCTAAATCACCCATCATATATCCAAACTGACAAACGTCTAACTTACCATCTACGTGCTCTTCAGCTGTAGTTCATAAAAGAGATTGAAAATGAACACACCACAAATTCTCAAATAGGGGTACCTCATTTGTCTACCTCATAATTTGGAGCACCACTAGAGAAATGAAAGTCAACCAACTAAAGCATTCTGGTGAGTAAACTAGTCATTTGAAAACACATCTAAGATAGAACTTAGTTTTGCTTCGACTATCATCCCGAGACCGAAGTACAGCATTCACACTTACGTTCTGCGTGAGCACTCACTGCAAGTAAAAGAGTATACGTAGATAAATAAAGATAGCCTTTTTTAAACACAGTTGGTAGCGCTCGAACCCAATGCCGCACACAGGAAGTTAAAGAATCCAACAGTGCTATATTTCGTGGTCGTAATAAACCACCATCAGAATGGGAAACATGAAAACTGGTTTCCGTTGGGGCTGCTGTTGAAATATAAACAGCTACGGTTTCCCATATTCCACGAATACACAACTATTTTTCAGTGTTGCACACCACAACAGAACAGCCGATTTGCACAATATACCATGGTGTCACTTAGGTGTTCAGTTATCACATGGTCATCAAGTGTCTGTAGCTCGGCCGTCGCCTTCTCCGAGTCCCACCAAAGATTGATGGTTTGTGTGGAATGTGTTTGAAATTTTCAAACTGTAAAATATTGCATCAAGGCTCACGCAATCGCACGCCTACGTTCCTCGTTGCAAACAATCCACTAGAGATTGTACAGAGTTACACGTACTTAAGTAGCTCGTAGTATTACAGATAAGGTACACGCCAGGATAACAAAATCACACGTTGCTTCTGCTAACCTGCATCACCTGTGGCATTCATTGTATAACCATCGTCGCGTCTGCTTGTCATTTTACATACAGTGAAACAATCGCATGAGGATGGCGGCCATTCGCCGGTACGCCACCGCCGAAACACTCGGGACTCGAAACTAGTAAGTTGCATAATCTGCACCGGGTGTTAGATACTGGGAACACTAACAGTCGAGTAAAGCAACGGAGAGTTCAATCAACGAAGTGATCATGGAATAGAAATACCCTGACCGTTCCGTTGAATAAAGTGGGTAGTTGTCACCTGCACGATCGGGATGATCGTGGTCACTTAAATAGCTGTGCCACAGTCAGTGGTGTACCTACACCCATACCATTTCTACTTAGCCTTGTTTTATGCGCTTTCATTGCTGTTGCTAACCCGGCATCCTTCGAGACTGCTGCACGTCACTGTTGCGATTAGCAGCGACTCGAGCCGAAGTACTTTCTAGTCAGGTGTATTGCCGTTATGAATGAAAGAGTAGGTTAAAGAGCGGGGCTTATGACACCAGATTAATGCCGGTGCTAGTAGGTTGGACCTGCCTGTTAAACAGAGAACGGCTGCTATCAGGATTACCCCGCCTTCCGAGACTATCTCTCGTCTTCGATTTCATTATGCTGAGTTTCATCACAATTCTCGATGAAACAGCTAAAACTTAACATAGACGAAATTAAGAAATAAACGGATCCATCAAACTAACCATCATTCGAGACACTTGACACGCAATAATGGATATATAGAAATCATTATAGAGGGCTGAACGCCTACGTCCCACTGGCTCACAACTTCCTCTTACAGTTTCAAGTCAATCTACATCTGCGTTTTCGTGTCTTCCAGACACTTGCATTCGTATCATGCTGATTTCCCCGTCTGACCCAAGTGAACGCCTTTCAGTTTTCCATCTCGTGTCAAGTACGTTCTTCTAGTTTGGTCTGACAACATACGCACGTGAACACATAGTGGGTGCCGTTGTTTCATCTAACACATTTCCATGATCAGTCACACTCGGTGACAAATGTTAAGAAAGGGGCCGACTAGAAAGTCTATGAGAATGTGACAACTGCGATCGAGTGTGGGTGCTGTTCTATTTAAGATATTAGTACACCGACAGTTCCGGACAACTTGTCTACAGCCGAACGGTACTTAAGCTTAAAATATGTTCGGTCGCATCCTCGTCCAGATTAAGCAAGGTGAAATGATAAGAACTTGCCCTCGTCTCTGACCCACGTGCTGAGGTTAACCGAAATCTCAAGAATACGATATGCGACCGAAACTGATGCAAGATTGGCATCTAGTCAAGCCTGAAGTGAGAGCAGGTTGATGACACTGTTCAGTGCATATGAATAGCCATCACAAGACTGATACGAATAATCTGATATTGTAGAGATCCAAGAGTGTTCACGTACAACGTAAGTAAATTTTTATTGTAGTCATCGACTTCTTTGTTCAAGCACGGTTCATAGTGACCCGAAGTAGTATTGTGGCAATCAGATTTCACGAACTCGATAACAATGTGACCAATCCTGAGGGTTGTAGCATGCCCGAAATAATATGTTGTGTTGGCTGTCGTAACCAGTGAGTTGTAACCACGGTCACTGCAGATGGTGAAGAGAAGGTTTTCCATACCGTACGTTTTCTATGGAATGTGGATGACGTTTACAAAAGCGTTTCTCATGAGGATGAGTCCCAGTAGATGGGGATAGCTTCAGCCGAAACCGTTTTCAACGAAAGATTTTTCAATCATGAACGCCTCCATTATACAACTAAACACATAAGATTTACACTTACGTCCACCGTGTTCTCCAACTGTAAGGCACAAAAACCAGTAGAA
>JTDE01004793.1:16497-32323 GCA_014338405.1 Paragonimus skrjabini miyazakii
CATGCTCATATGTTTAGCCTATCCATTAGTGTGTATTTGTATTGGAGCAGGATGAGGTTGATGGAGTTGGAAAACGAAGCCAACCACTATTCTTCAAATTTTAACTAAACTTCCAATGGAAGTTGGCCGTTATAGGGGTTTAAAGCGATGTCAACTGCATATTAGTGACCGGTAAAATTACTACTCAGCGGAGTCATTATTTTGAGGTTTCCAGTACTGTCAACTGCTCCTTCAAAACATTCATGTATCACTTGGTTGACAAAGAACGGTGTAATCCAACATCCCGGTTGAGCTTCACTTGTAGCTGACAACCCTGGGGATAACTTCTGCCACTGTGCATTTTGAACTCAAAGCGTGCACACAATGCACTACACTACAATACGTACAATACAATGGATTAACAAACTGCCTTACTAGGACTCCACTGCAACAAAGGCTGCTTCAAAGTTTTATGAGGCTGGCGAATGAAATGTCGCCGTCGGAAAACACGACAGTTTACTGAGAAAAAGAAAGCTGATGTTTCAACATATGTTGCAAGGATGAACTGGAACTGCCTGGCCAAGGACCATTTCAAAAATTGCCTTGTATTCGATTTTCTCTGTACTTCAAAAACTGCTGGTAAGAAGGGCTATACATCATGACAACCTACAGCACGCAATCGAGTGCCTGAACCAGCACTGTTGCTAACTCTTTCTATCATTCTTATTCCCTATCCCTTTTCTTTTGACAGAATGTCCCACCCGGGGTATACTTTATCACTTCTGTGATGAACGACTGCTCGAAAAAATTAATATCTAATCAGGTTTACGACCGTTCACTTATGTATGAATCGGTGTATTAAAAACAGCTAGTCAGGAAAACTTAGCTTAATACAATTAACAATGTAGGCCTAGCTGTTGGTCACCAGTATGCGTGTATGCTTCTTTCGAACCATTATGAACCTGCTACATTATGGCGTAACAATGTCTACTCATATACCAAGACACTCCCTTACGCGCTACATTATCAAATTCTCAAAGGTACGTTATAATACATCAGTTGGCGACGTTCACAGTAATCTGATTGGATGAAATACCAGCATCAGACATGATTCCCATGTAAACTTCATCCATTGACTAGTAAAACCACACCATTTTCACTGTGACAATTTCTTTATTTCGTTATTAATATTACGACAGTTGACCAGATGGAGGTCTGAATATTCTATTATTGTGAATGATCTCCGATGTTAATTCTGGTACCATGTTATCATGTTTATCCGATAAGATTATCTAATAACATGCGGAATAACTGTGTAATCATAGCCATATTTATATGTATGTATGTTTCCCCCTCGTTGTGACATCACCATTGGCTTCCATCACCAGTTTTACTGAGTAGAGTATTTTCTCTTAAAATTCCCCAATATAAACATACTCAAAGAGTCCGTCACTTGATGTTCTCACGCAAGTAGCTTTCTAGCTATACAGTTACATATGTAAACGTGGATTCACTGTCTCAACAAGGGTACATTACCATTTATTGCAGTCGACAGTATCAAGTTAGGAATTTATTCTTTCCTTGTACAAACAAGAGTGATATCCCCACAGACAGTAACGAGTTGATACCTTCATTGCTATCTAGAGGTGTTAAAACCAGTATTGCCCTGTCGGGGTGCATAATACATCACTGGTCTCCCCAGTGACTCACGGATTGTTGTCGTCATCAACGACCTTTCCAAAAAAGTTAAATAATCGAGGTCTAATCAATTAACTGATGTTAAAATAGGTTTAAATTCTGGTTTATAAACTACTTTCGGTGCCAGCTACGAGAATTGATGGATAGGCTGGTTCAAAACAAATATTTCGTGTAAGCGAGTTGCCGATTAAACCTATGCACAAATAGGAGGAAAAGTCTGTCAAGTAGTTCTACTACCCGAAATTGCCACTAGCCACAAGTTATCATTAGCCGTGTAGGACATTTTTGGAGGTCAAAATTCCCTTCGAGTGACCCTTTTGCATTATTTTCCGTGACTTCATCTAACTAGACGCTTGTTATTGTTATTCTCGCAACTCGCGTCCAAAAGTACTGTCTTCCACCCCGCCTCCCTCAGTTATTGAACCTCACTTACCTGCCCGCACACCCATTGTTATCTGCTACTCGCACCCTCCCCACCCCTGTGAAAACGGCCCTCTTATTGGCCGTCACGAAACTGTCACTGACTGAATTGTCTGCCCGAAGGCCTGATATTTGGACACACATTAGATCAATCCGATCGCATTTAGTCAGTTTGTCATTGCCTGTCGGTCTCCTGTGCATGTACTTATCGCACCTTTTGGACTTTTTACGGCCTATTGCGGCCAACCATTGCATCTTATCCCACGAATGCAAACGAATTGTGATTTGCTTCTTGTAATTGATTATGTTGTCTACGTCAATAGTACCACGGTTTCCAGCTACTTGACTTGGTTGTCATATTTGGCGTCGTTGGTTGTACGTGCGTCACTTAACGTTCGTCGGAAAAACGTACAAACAGTGAATAATATTTCTTTAAGTCCGTCTACCGAACCCTACAATTTGGTCACGGATACCCTTTCAATAGGACAAAACGTTACTTCTGTGATTAACTCATTTGCCTGAGTATTACCAAATCTGGGGAGTGAACATTAGGGATCCTAGAAAGTTTTGTAAGATGCTGTGAGACACTAAGTTCAATTGCATTTCCTAACTATCAGCGTCACACAGGCCCTTCACACACACGGGCCCTTTCACATGGGCTCTTCACGCTCCAAATATGTGACAATTTCCGTAAGTGCACTACTGGCACTGTGATCGAAACTGCCGCCTCGTTCTTGTAATGTAGACTAAATTTATCGAAGGGGAGTTACAAAACTGGATGCAGTAGGATTTAAACCGCAGTGACTCTATGAAGATGTGTCGTGGTCTTTCGACACTTTTGTAGTCTTTAGTCTGCAAGGCAGGCTAAAAAATCGGCCAAGATCATAGTGAGTTTGTCCAGTTTAAACTTGGACACCTTCGGCAAATTCAGATAATGCGAATATGTCTACTAAAAAACTGCTTCATTTCAAGCGAAAACAAGGCTCAAAGATTCTTGAATGATTTTTATGAAGACATTAAAAACAAACGAGTTTAGAATGACTTCTGTGCTTCAGCAAGTAGAGATCGTTGACATGAATCCACAGAAGTTGGTGTGGCTATACTCAATATCTTATAAGCACTTCGCAACGTTCCGTTCAAAATGCCAGACGTGGTCATTACGTTGCCGTCGCATACGGGCAACATTCCCAAGAGCGGTGAATAAAGCTGTAACGAAGAAAATGATGTATGCTCATATAAAAAGTCAACAACGCAAACAACTGTTTTCGGTAAGTCTCATCAAGCTTTTACAACTACATAGGGTGAGTGCGAGTTATGTGTGAAAATTGTAACAAATCAACTATGTTGGAGCTGGTCCAACAGATTAATGCCCAGTCTGGAGTCACTATCGAAAACCAATCGACAATGAAAAACAAGAACTCAGCGCGAAGACCCTCGTGTACTTGTATCGACCCTGGAAAGTAGAGTGTACAGAGAAAGCACGTCAAGCTAGCGAGGCACGGAGCGAGTTGTGATTGTAGCCCCAGGATGGATATTACAAAAGTGATGGCTTGACTAAAACAAAAGTAGGTAAAAAATCAAGAACAACAAAAATGTACAAGTGAATGCGACTATTAAAAATATCATTTATCATGGTCGTTAAGGTCATTCGATGTTTGTACGGTCTCATCAAACCTCATGAGGACAGAGAGCCATTTAAACCGATCCTGGGCGTGTACAATTCACCATATAGTGTCTTAGTTCAATGACTGGTGGGGATATCAGAACCGATCATATCACGAGTAGCTACTTTTGGTCTAAAGAATACTTTCGGCTTTGTGGATTCAATCGATTCAGGACAATATGTTGTTCTCGGCTGTGACCTCTCTGCTTACTAATGTTGTGGGCCAAGAACGCGGTTACTTATTCAGGAAAACAGCACACGGGTTATGCGTTTCAACAAGACAACAAACAAAACACTCATCTGCGCACGGTATTGGGCCCAGACCGTTACGGTTGCCACAGACGTCAATGCTCAGTTCCTTTACGTTCTCTTATGTACCAAGAACGATTTCATGCGGCGCTGCACTCCGATGTTCATTATATTTTTCCTGGGGTTACTTCAATGCCAGAATATATGCTCTGGTCCTACTAATGAATAGCAGTGGTGTGAGTAGTATAGCACGATCGCTCCTCTTCACTACAGTAATGTGCCATTACAAGAAACTATTGACTATTTGTGCACGCATATCGAGAACAATCGTATCGATTTCGAAATTGCGAAGGAAATATCGAAAATACCATTATTTTTTGGCACTTATAGTGTTCAATTTCATTTTAATGTGGAGCAATGGGTTAATCTCAGGGTGCACTACTCGTAGACGGATTTGTAGCCAATCTACAGACCACTAAATACAGTCACATCATAACTAAGTGCAAGCATAACGAGTGCTATGTGGGTGACATTTTTTGTCTTTCTTCAAACGATGATGATCCCCCGGTTATATTTGATGAGTTCAATGAAACAAACTCCGTTATAAAGTTCACCACCAAGTTAGAACATCATAACGAACTCTCGTTCCTAGACATCGCATTGTTTTGTCGATCAGGTGGAACAATTCAAAGATCTGTCTGCAGAAAGAAGACGTGGACAGGTCAGTACACACAGTTCTACAGTTTTGTCCCGCTGAATTACAGAGGAACTTTGGTGCGTTGTCTTTTTAACAGAACGCTAAAGATCTGTACACCGGGCACCCTCCAGGTTGAAGTGCCGTATATTAGAGAACCATTCAATGGAAACGGATATCTTGGATGTTCATAGAAAAAAATCTACATTCTGGTATGAAATTTGAACTCGTCCAGACAGCGAAGAAAGAGCTGATTTTCTTCTCTCGCTCATATAAAGGTGAGGGTAACAGCGAAATAATTGTTCGTGGACTTGCAAACGCAGTCGGGTGCGCCTACCCTGCAGCAAGACTTATCGTATCGTTCGATACTTGCTGAGTGCTGTCGCTATGCTCCAGGGACAGTTTGCGCAGGTTCTCTTCGTCTTTTTATATCTACTCTCTCACCTGTTGTTGTCAAGCCGACCACTTTGAAAGAACCACAAGGCGGCTATCGAAGAAAATTTATGAACACCTGCCGAAATGGTTTCGTAACGGTTTGAGGTCATTTTCACTGCGACCGACTCCCACTTACTTTACACTGACCATCAAATAAATCCGGACGAAGTGCTCCGAGTCATTTACAAGATTTGCCAATCCTGCTCCGGAGCTGTCAGAGTGCGGCTGTTAACAACGGCCGAGGCTATTGTTGCCGGACTCCACAACCCCCTTCTGTGTGTCAAGGAAAATTTCGTACAAACCCTCCATCTCCCCTGATCAGTTATTCCACATCCACTTGAAACCCGAGCAAGCATGGACCACTTGACACCGATGAACGCATATCTAATGACACTGACGCATTCATCAACACTCCCACTCTCTTCCAGTAGACTGTGATCCGCATCACTTCTGTGATTTTTAATGACCTAGTTGATTTGTTACAATTTTCACATATAGCCTGCACTTACCCTATGTAGTTGTAGAAGCCTGATGAGAGTTACCGACAACAGCTGTTTGCATTGTTGACTTCCTGTGACGTCCGTGGGAATTTGGAGAGAACTGAAATAATCCAAAGATCCAGTGCTCATATAAACCGGGTTTTCCACAAAAGCTATATGTATTTCTGTATGCCTGGCATATTAATTTTGAACGATATGCCATCACAATTATCATCATCATCAGAGACAGCAATACATCAGTGGCTCACACTAATACTTAACTGCTACACAACCAAGAAAAAAAAACCCTGTATAGGAAGAGAGAAGAAAAAAGGGAAGGGGAGGGAACCTTACCACTAAAAAATAGCTACGTCTATATTCAGACATACAAAATCAAGGCGCCTACACCCTGCAAACAAACAACCGAGCTGTAATTGAAAGTAAGGCATCATCAGCAACACAGCTTCCTTGCGGCTTTCACTGCCCCGCGTCATTAAGTGCACCCACTTCACACACAAATCGACCAAACAACGACAACATTCACGCCAATGAGCTCGGTTAGCCGCCTAACACACGTTTCCTAACCTCGTTACTCATTTGTTGGTGCCACCCGATATGAACGACTGAACGCAGACATCGGTGGTCGAATACCTGAATATCGTTCACGTCCTCTAGCCTGATCGACCAGGTTTTGCTGCCGTAACGTAATACAGCCCTCACTGTTGTCTGATATACGCGACCCTTGAGCTTCAGAGAGATACCTTTCTGTCGCCATAAGTGCTCCAGATTAGTAAACACCGCTCTAGTCTTGGAAATACGCGCCTCTGTTTCATTCCTTACACTTCCGCCGCACCCGCTGATGCAACTTCCCACGTACACAAACCGGTCAACAACTTCCATAACTTCATTATCTAACAATAAATCTACGTGATCACAGCTATCTTGCAGAGGCACTTTGCATTTCGAGGCTGCAAAACGCACTCCGAAGTACTTATTAGAACGTGAAATTGCATTTAGCGTTGCTTGAAAGTTGTCAAACAGCCACACATCATCGTCAGCATAATCAAGATCAGTCAGCCTTCCAACAGATAGGAGGTGCATACCGGCATCTTGTGACTTCCGGAGACAATCTTCCATTATTTCGTCCATGACGAAATTGAACAAAAGTGGTGAAAGGGGAAAGCCTTGACGAACGCCGCTTCTGGTGGTGAAACTGTGAGACAGCCCACCGTAAACCCTAATCTGAGCCTAAGTATGTTCACATACTTGGTCGGTACACCCCTGCGTTTAAGCGACTCTAAAAGTGTAGATCGATCCACCGAATCGAACGCACCTCTATAGTCGAGAAATACGGCCATTGTTGGCCGGCGGTACACGTGATGCTGCTCCAAAATTTGACGAAGGGTAAAAATGTGATCTATACATCCTTGACCAGGACGAAAACCTGCCTGTTCTCCTCTAATGTTTAACTCCCGAACTCTGATGAGTCGACGGAGTATAATGGGTGTTAGCGTTGGCCACTAGCTTCCTTTTTTTATACCCATCACATCGTATATTTTGTACTGTGTTCTGGGATCTCCAACTATATGAACTTACACTGATAGTCTAGAACAGATCTCCAGTTGCTTCTTTCCGCAAAATTTCATCAGTTAACACGTATGCTGGTGAACCCAGAATCCAGAACTTTGGTGTCAATAGAATTTTTCAACCTAACCTAGATACACTCAAGCGATGGACAACGGAACGGTGTCTCCTGGTCATTGTTATCACAGTCGAGCTTCAGAAGACTTGCAAATCGGATTACGTTTCGGTTCATGTCTCACCTATCTTAATTGCAGTACAGCTTAGGGGGACTAGATGAAATAAGCTAGACGACCTTTGACACTACCGGGTTGGTTGTTTCCGGTCACTGTTTAAATATTCTAATATGGTCAGTAAAGGATACTGCTAAGGTAACCACAATAAAGGTTCGACTAGGCCTTGGAGCTGTTGCGCACGTGACTACTCTACTAGCAATGGATATTTACCCTAGAATTATTTGGGTAGATTTAGTTGTTGTTTAGTTCTTTTTACATGAGGGTTTCACAGACATGTTCCTTGTGCAATGATGCGCAAACAGCTAAAATGTGGTTTTAAACATGAAAAGCAGGTATTTACGATCGTGTTCTTAAAACATATGGGCATGACCGTTTAAACGCAGGTTTCTTATCTCTCAAGGTGCACATAATCCCACACAACTTCTAACTCAAAGCCCGTTATCGACTGGTTCTTATCATCTCTAGAGTATACCATAGTCGCTGAAGTCTACAGCGATACACGGAACTAATTTTTCTTTCTCGTTGGGCTTCGTTCTCTAGTTCGTTTTACATTGCATCTGCTTTTGTTTACACGGATTCGTGATATTTTAGCGACCCCATTCGTTATCGTCAACTATGTTAGAGCTACAAGTGCCATTTGTACTCTTTTTGTTTCTAACTCTTGTATGTACTTAAACTTTTGTTTGAACGAGTAGAGATACCGACAACTACCCCGCGCACTAGAACGTACGACCCCGCTGCATGCACGCTTGTCGCTCCGCTCTGTTATCGTTTCATCTTGATATCCGTTTATTTTCGCGTTGACCTCGCAAGTCGACAATATACTTTTTGTCTACTCGCTGTATTATCCTCAACCGGTTGTCTTCGGTTCGCTAGATCCTACAATATGCACATGATAATTATAGTGCGCTAGCCCAGAACATGTTCTTTTTCAGGCCGATTCAACGAAACGAAAAGTTGAGTAATTGCTTGCTACTTGTATGTCTGTATGACATGTTGCCTGTCTCTCACTATCAAACTCTCCACCTAGAACCACCTCAAGTTCAGAGGCATCTTCAAATTGTGAGACGATTCAAATTTTGTTCAATTATTCTTCATGGAACAACTTACTGTAGTCACTTTGGCTTAGTATCTACCAGGGTTCAACAAAACGAATGCAAGATGGGACTTCAGACTGTCGGTAGACTGTGATTCTGTTTTGGTTAATCACCTCCTGTTGCAGTTGCTCAGTAAACTGATGTATTAAAATTGTTATTCTTTACGTCGTTGTGTTTATCAAACTCTGTGCTTCATATTTTTTAAAATGATTGCTTTGTAGATAGACAGGCGTCTACTAAATAGTAATCCAGAATAAGTATACTGAACAGCCCTGTTTCGGTTCATCAACCGCCAAATCCGTCCATACGGCTTGAGATATGCAGCAATCATATCCCTCGTCTGATTTTAAAATAACCGCAGAGAGGTTCAAATCGCATAATTCTCGTTCCAGACCAAAAAGGAAAACGAAGTCCATCCAAAACAAGCATGATTCTTCACTGAACAATTTTTCAACAAAGTCTTTACCCGCTCAGTACACCAGTTTACCAATTTCGGATTACTTCAAACACGCTATGGTTCAAAAAGCCCCTCACAGTACTTGCTCTCCAAGAGGAGTTAATGGAGTTGGCGACGCTAAAAAACTTCCCGAAGATTTTGTGGATGAGATTGTCGCCTTGAAAAAGGTTTGCATCTGGACTATTTAAATGCTCTTCCATTGGTTTTCACCGCATTCAAACTGTTACTTATACGGCATCATTATATGGGTAGGATTATCTGTTTGATCATCATTTATTGTTCTTCTGGTCGTACCCAAGTTGGTTGTTGTAAACCATCTGCGCATTTAATTGAATCTTGAAATCCTCACGTTTTCCACTGTCATGTGATGCAAAATTTTCATTCGCCCCACAGATATATATATATATATATGTTTAGAACTCACGGGTCTGAAACGGTGCTTCCATAACTAATCGTAATTGCCGTGGAATGTTTACAAATAAGATTTACAATGGGAAGTAGCCAAAAAATCATGTGAAGTTACACACGATAAACTAACCATTATGCCTCCTTATGAACAATAAACAGCTCATTGAGACAATTTCGAATGTTAAGTTTTGACTTGTACTTTTAATAAAAATAGACCAACAGGTGTGATTATCCCTTTCTCTTCAAAGGATCTGACAATGTAATCAGATGTACTTTTTAATTTCATTATAATCTTGCTTTCATTTGTCCTTAATTTGGCGGTATCAAAAGTTAGACCTTATCATGGGCCATTTTTGTTGAACATCTGACTTTCCACTACCTTCGTTTAGTTGTCCACACTTTGCCTGACTTAATTATTCCTAAATTTTTTATTACATCAATAAATTCAATCTAAGGACGTATCTGAATGAGAAACAACACGTCGCCGGTGATTGTTAGCAATCCTGTCGTAAAAGTGGTTGACATGATTGTGAGCTATCTCGACGTGCAGCTGATTCATCAGAACGAGTGAACGAACAATGGGATGAGGGCAAACCGACGGTGGTACAATGTTGAGAACAAGGTGAATTGCACATTTGCTGGCGACGAGTTTTACTAGCAGATCGTACAGAACATCCGAATTCAATTCGCAATGAATTGAAGCAATCTGACCTTTATCTAGAAAATCTAACAAGCGCAGCAGTCGTAATTCGGAGCAAAAGACTGCTGAGCTAGAAACGTGGTATGTAGATTTAAGTGTCTTCCACTTCTCTATGATGTGTGGAAATATAAAACCGTTTAAATTTGAGTCAGAACCAAGAAAACAACCATTTGTGATGCAAGCAAGGTCATATGGGTAAAAAAACGGTCAAAACTCGCTAGCGGAAAAAGTGTAACAATATAATGTGCATTTAAAAATAACTCAAGTTAGAAACCCCAAAATATAGTTTCACAAAACAACGAAAGAGGACCTTAAGTAGCTGAAAAGCACTTACAAAACGCAATATGTTACGCATTTGACAGGAATACCATCGAATTCATTTCGTTGAAGACAAAAATCGATCGAGTATAAGTGTTGGCAATCTCGTTTCTCGAAATCAGGAAACTCATTAGTAGTTATAACAGAAATATATAACGAACTCGATAAACCTACTGATGTCATTGGTCACAGCATCCAATGTTTTGTCAATTGTATAGTTTGGCTAATAACTGCACGTCTTTCCGTTAACTGCCATTCATGTAATTAATTCAACACTTTCATTTATGATCTTTTTTATTACTTCAAATGGTGTTATTCGTCATCGTATTTGTTAATTTAATTAACTACTCGACATCTAACATGGTCATATATCATCATCATCATCATCATCATAACAGCCATGAGCCTGACCAAAAGGTACTGTGGCTCGGGCCGCCGTTCACCTCAACAGTGACGTGGAATATCCTTGAAGAAAACGTTACTAAGGGTGAAAATTATTGAGAAAAGACTAAGAGGAAGTGCTATACTTAGTCTCTGTTGACTTTTTCCGACTGATATCCGGAAGATATTTGTCACTGGCTCAGGACAGTACGAGAGTTGACCGCGGAGTGAACATGGTACCAAGAATACTGTTACGTGTGTTGTTGCAATCGTTTATAGTTATCATTATACACACTTATCTAGAAAGAAAAATCAATATGTCACAGCGAAAAGCAATAACAGTGACAAAACCACTTGCTCATGAAATAATTTTTACTCTTTCTTCGGTTAACGTTAAATATCTACATTTGTTGTTTTCTTTCTATTCGTTCTATTTTTAGTAACTCTGATTATCTTATGGTTTTGAAAGTGCACTCAGTCCGTTTTAATACAACATCCGCATTAATGTTACGATTCGTTTAACCCTCACTTCATCTCACGTACATCCTATTTTTTTATTTTTTTATTTAGAAACTGGCATTTCAAAATTCCCAATACGAAGCTCTTAGTTTCCGTTGCCGTCAACTTAAAGACGCTTTGGACAAAAAAGACAAGGAGCTTACTCAGCTGAACAATCCAATTGAAGTATGCGTACGACTTATTCTATAGTTCAACAACAAACGTATTTAGAACGCAAAATTAATCCAAACGCTAGGAGACAATCGTCCCCAAACGGTACGGATTTTTCGTCAACTTCACCAGAAACTTTTTCGCTTAGAAGAGCGATTGCAGGAGAAAGAAAATGACTATAAGTAAGATGAAGCTTTACGCTCTTCGGGCTGTTTTAATTTGTAATATCTTTTGCACTAGCCTTTTTTCAAAAAGCATTGATCATTCTCAGTTATACACACCATCCTCTGTCATCGTTTTGTGATGGAACACGACTTTTGACGAAACAACTGTTACTAAACTGGCAAAAATTCTTAGGGGAAATCACAGTTTTCTACCTGACAAGTCGACTGATAACCCAGACAAGCTGTACAGTAAGTTTGGAAGTGCATTCAAACTCTTCTTGAGGGAACTATTGGTGGTGAAATTACTATAAAATCATTAACATCAAATGGATAAGGTATATCGGATATTTGTAGTTTACCGAAACTCCAAAAAACTGAAAATTCCAGTGAGACCATCTGATTTGGCTCAATGACAATTAGTGCAGTGATTCACAGAGCTGCCGAACCTCGTGCTATAATATTTTAGGCCTGCTGGAAGAAGAGAGCATTGACGAATATTACTCCGCAACCGTGGTTGTCAAGTCTCTTTTCATAACCATTTTTTTGAAGCAAACTACGAGGAGTTATCTCTCTGATTACTAAAACTCAGTTACAAGTTGATCTGTTGTGTGTACGACTAAAGTGGCTGTTCATGCTGCACACTTCAACTATCAACTTTCTACCCGATGAGAAGGTTATCTGCAAATAAACTGTACATCAGTGGTTAGTTTTTTAAGGTCCCGTCTTTGTGATTACCCCTTCTGATCGCCCTGAGGCGAAGCTGCGAACCAATATTAAAGGAAAAACTCTCAGTAAGTAAGACAATTCCAGTTTGTATCTAAACCTATCCCTTTCAAGTCTGCTTTAGACAAATCAACGTAGGAATGTTTTGGTCGTTCACATGCAGTGATTCTCAGGCGAGACAATCAAATGACCTACTTGCATAAAAACTGCATAGACTAGTCAGTAGCTAAATTTCAACGGATCTGCTCTTGTTTGAACTTTATTTTGGAATACAAAAACGAGCTGTCCAAAATTCTTGCACAATGAACTACATCACCCACGATGTCTAACAGTTATCCTACAAACATGGTAACTTGCTGGAACAAATCAATTACCTGTCGAACAGTTTAGGTGGCTTCACTGATGCTGTTTCGTTACGCCGTCATATTACCAGTGTCACGCGTTCACACGCGAAATCTCATCGAATTAACTAATTTTGATGTGGATATCCGGAATGCGAATTGCTCCATCGGGTAATCTCGCTAGGATCGAATGTTGGATGAGACAGGTATAAATAGACGATGGTGCGCAATCGACATGAGACATACAGCCAGTATTTTTGATCGCTTGTCGCTTGTTTGTATTTCGGTAGCTTTTCATCACAATCAGTGCTTCGACACTATCAATCACTCCTCTCCTCAGTTTGCAGAGGCTGTTGCTCCCCATAAATATAGACCATTCTTTTGAGAACAGAAAGATATAATCATCAGTCTGAAACCAAAGGGGTAAATGATCCATTTCACCGTTTGTTTGAGTGTTCTCATCTTCCTCCTCCTTCACCCCTTTCGACTCAGTTATACGAATACCAACACTGAAGTATACACCTGACGAGAAACAATGATATTCCACAGGCATTAATTAGTGCATTTTGATTCTTTTGTCCGATATTCTCATAAACGTTTTTTGGTATACTGAAGGACACAATTTGAGTAGTTTTAGTGCTATCGCCGGCAGGTATATAATGTTATCCTTACGTATAATCAATTGACGACATTAAGGTGTCCATTATTGATCCGAAAGTGTTCAACAAAGTTTGATGATAATTCGGACGGCTTCTTTGAGTGAAACACAAATAGTTTCATTATTGCCATACACATTCAAGATTGATTTTTGACCCGCACTTTACAATACAAACAACAACGTAGTGATAGCTTTGTTTATAGAGTTAAAACAGCGAAACCGTAAAGTTCCACAAGTTCGACTTCGGGAAATTGTCATTTTGACTTAATGTGTCAGTACTAGTACAAGACATCTTGAGGATATCGTTTGCATTATTCAGTCTTGTTGATCTCAATTCATCTGAGGGAGGATATATTTTATGAACCAATTTTCATAAACCTGTTTTACCTCAGTTAAGAACGATAATCTTCAGTTTTCAAGCTTATTTTTGTTATTTCTGGGTAGTTTGCTAGATTTTCTAATTTACCTGAGACCCAACTGTGTAGACAGTTTTTCGTAGCTAACCGGTAGAATGCCTACTACGTTTTAACATGCTGTTCCTCTCAATGATTCGAATCAGACGAAAGCCAAGATTTTTCACAACCGGATCCCTTATAGGCCTATTTGTGGTTAGTTGACTGACGCATTATAGTAAAAACACAGGTCTTCGTTTCCAGTTATGTTAAATATAGAAATATTCTACTCTTAAGTATGTTATGTAACTTGTATTCGTACACTAAGGGCCCAGTAAAGAACCTATTTACCACCATAACCCACTCAAAACCTTGTGTTTACAGTTGATTAGAGCTAGGTAAATTTTGTTTCATATACATTAACTAATAAGCTGCCAATAGAAAACGGCACACAATAAAAGCATAAAGTGTCTTTCGGAACGAATGATAAATAATTGGCATAATGCCAGTCGTAGTATGAGATACTGGCAATTTGTTTGCGCTCTTCCGAAAAGTGAGTCTAAGCAAAATAGTCTCACTACTCCATGTTTGCTTTGGTTGTCAAATTGTGATCAATACATCCAACGTTCCGTTTTGATCATGCTGATGCGGGATTGTTGGCTAAGCTTCACCTATTTGTATTGTTTTCGTGTTCTGACAATCTAACTGATCTGTCATGCTATCTAGTTTTGGATAGACCTTTGATGGTTGATATTGTTGTTTCAGTCTGCTTCATCAGTTTCTTCATACTTGAGTCTAATTATTTGGGAATCTTAGGGTAACTCTAGTGCTACTGTTCAAATGAATTGTCATTTCCATCTATTGTTAATTTTGTTTTCTGTCATCACTTTTAAAATGAAACACAGTCAGTATTAAACGAATGTGTGAAACCCGGTACTTGTTAGACAAACGTCTATTTTTAACGTTTTGACTTAATTTTACAATTTCAACAGACAATCTAGGTACATACTGTTAAAATTGTGGTAGACCGGATTGAACAGACACAAACTTGGCCGTGACTAAACACCAGCTCATATATGTATGGATTAACATTTTGTTTGGTGATGAATCGTCTACAAGTTAAACACCAAGCCCAATTCGTCCTTTGCATTACAGTTACGTGTATGTTGCACAAATGGAAAACCATCAGCTTTAAATTTTCAAACCAGCTTAGTTAGTTTGATTGAGATATAAGTTCCTAACTTTTGTGGTTAGTATGTGATTAGTTTAAGGACATCAGTGACCACCCACTAGTACGCATCTTACTACACATGCAATTTCATAGATGAATGTCTCAAATCACAATAACGGCTGAATCAGTTAGTGACCAAAGAAGCAGGTGGTTGCAAATGAGTACACGGAACCTGTGTTTTTTAGTGTATAACGTGTCCTTGGTGCCTGCAGTGTTTTAGTAACACTAACTGTTAAAGATGCCACGGCTGCAGTCTTTGGAAGGTGAGACGTTTGAACCTTAGAGGATTCTGAAAACGTCGTTGAAGGAGTAAGACCTAAGCTGCTGGAAACATAAAAAAGTTGTGTGAATGAAGCTCAAATTCCAGCCTTCTACAACTGGTTGTTAAACAGAAAAGAACACCCTGGCTTTTGTTATCACTCTCTAAGGCTTATTGGGCCGGTGCTCAACTGCACCCGGCACCAAGAGAGCAGCTACTGACGCATGACTATGTTGACGGCTTACCAATGCCACTGGGCACAGGTGACTAATTGTACGAACAACGCCCACCTGACTGTATACTAATTTCTAGTTGAACATCATCCACAATTGATCGCAGCTGTCGCATTCGCATAGAGCGTTCGCATATGATAATTCGGTCGTGTCGAACGCGAGGTCAGTGGCGCAGTTGCCTCATGAACAGCGTGACTGGAGTTCTAGCACCAGCAGTGGCGAGGATATGCACTACTGACGAGCTCTAATGAGAGCGAAACTCGAGTCTAGTGCTTCTTTTCGAAAGGGGCCGACTGGAAAGTCTATGGAAATGCGACAGCTGCGATTAATTATGGGTGATGTTTAACCTGAAATAATAAGA
>JTDE01004793.1:33170-59012 GCA_014338405.1 Paragonimus skrjabini miyazakii
GTGAGTAATGATCAGGTTGCCTGATCGTCTTGAAATGGAGACACAGTTACAGTCTGTTAAATCCAATCGAATGACGATCAACATGAAATTAACCAAATCCCCGACTACTCATCAGTAATCTAAAATATCGCCTAGCACGTGTAATGAGATTGGAGATCTCGACCTGTCTAGGAAGTCCTAATCGCGGGGTTATCGATTGGAGTTAACAGACAGTAACTGTGTCTCTTATTAAAACCACCGGGTAACCAGATCATAACTCACAAGCGAAAGTGGTTGAGCGTTCACATATGATAATTCGGTCGTGCCTAACGCAAGGTCAGTGGCGCAGTTGTCAACACGGTTGCCTCATGAACAGCGTGTCCGTGGTTCCAGTCCCGGCAGTGGTGATGATATGCACTACTGACGAGTCCTAGCAAGAGCGAAAGTCGAGGCTCGATGGAAAGTCCATCTTATTGCGAAGACTGCAATTAAATGCTAGTGTTGTTCGAGTTAAAAGCAGTGTAGTGAGATAGTTTGGAGATACAAACTACGATGTAACTTTATTCTGCACAGGCTCATTAGACGTAAACTTTTATCCAGCATGACGACAAAAACTAACTTTTATGTAAAGTAGATAAAAAAAGATGGATCCATCTGGATAGTGAGTGACACTCACAGTTAAACCCATGGCAAACAAACGTTGCCAGTCTATCGTTTGAGCATAAACAGCCAACTACCAACAGCTGATCAATATGACTACAACTTACTTGAGAATTTGTGAGTTGGGAACAGCTCTAACATACGATCGACAGGTGCTTGTGATAGATGAAACGGCGTTTTGATCTCGTATGATCACTCGTCAGCAAGTGGGTTAATGCATCTCCCAACCACCTTGGGCTATACTCTTCGACCCTTGTTTCGAGCGTTTCTCCCTCGTTCCAATGATTTAAATGTTTTTATGACTGAATAAAAGCCGATAGACGCAACGATTGGTAGAAAACAGGACTTATCTCGTCAAGCTTACGACTGACCTGAATGATCAAAGCGAATTCAAACTACCCTGTTCAAACGGTTGAAAAGAACTCAATATTGTCAACGAACATTTAATTGTTTTTTGGTGACTGGACAGTTATTCGGAAAATAAAGACTTCCTAATCTGTGCCTCAGTGAGTACATTTATTGTAAATAATCCATCAGTGGAATCATTTTATTAGTGCGCTTTCATAGATTGATATTCATTTGTTCCCAAAATTAACTACTATGTATTTCAGGGGAGTAGCAGTTTCTACCTACTCGTTACGACACTAGCAGATTACTTCTTTAATTGCATCGCACTGTATTCAATTTAATCACAGTTCCTTTTCGAATTCATGACAATCATTTTACAAGTTGACTATCAACCTGTTCTTGTTAATGCGTCCGTTGAGTATCGGAAACGCTGTTGTTATATAGAGACAAAAATTTGCAGTTCCGAAACGAGTCAGACAATGAAAGCTAACTATTGTTGAATCAACTGTCGTCTGGTTGCATAAGGTGATTTTTTCCATACATGAAGATATTACAAGCTTCGTCGTTGTCATAGTCAAAGGTTACATCACTAGCCTACATTCCTACCCAAAATGTTATTCTCGATTCTATGACATAGTGATGCGCTGGAGTCAAAACTACTTTTCACCAATACTGCTGATTTGGCATTTGAGTTAACGGACCAAGAATGTTTGGAACTATTAAACGCTTTATGTGAACTGATAATATTCTTTTTTGATTCCTTTCGTTTTACATAAGATGTTACTTTAGCTAGATATGCACAACAATGGTGTTCTGCAGATGAACAGTTGAAAACGATTGTTCTTCACGTTTTCCTCTTTAACTCGATGTGAACTTTTGCAACATCTCAGTTATTATTAGTAACCTTGTACTTTATCGACACAGTCGTCTGGTTACAGATCTGAAATACACTCGTGTTGAAGAATTAAGAATTCAACTTGAAATCGCTATAGAAGAGGTTCATCGTTTACAACAAGAGAATTCCAAACAATCGTTGGACTTAGCCAGACTGAATCAAGAACGTTTGGCCCGAGTGAAGAAGAAATTCAATGATCCTGAGGTTGGAGAACTTAAGCGTCGAATTTCTACCATGGGAAAAGTTATCAAAGGTTTGGATGAACAGAGGCAAGAACTGCTTGCACGCAATCATCATTTAATGATGCGTATGCAGCAAATACTGAGAAATGATGACTTTCCAAAAAGTGACCTTGAACAAGGTGAGTCACCTAATCAGAATTTTTCTACCATGACAACACCTTTAGTACAAAAGTAAATTGTAAAATGTGAGCATTGTTTATGGTCTACTGAAGTAATCGAAACAAAAGTGTTTCTACATGCATAGTTTGACTTTTTTTTCTTCACTTGGCTTGAAGCTACAAGTTGCTATAGAGAAAGAATTTTTCTTGGAGCTCAGTCACAAATATTTGGATCATAGAGGCAGTCATATATTTGCTTGTTTGTAAAGGTGCCAAGGAGATGGTCAGCGTTGCTCATCTCAAAGCCCATCCACAGAGATACATGACAGTAAAGTCACAAACCACAATGATACCGAAAAACTAGTAGTTTTATGTAGATATATTTTGATTATATAAATTGAACACAACTACACTCTTTCCTGTTTTTCACAGTCAAGTGTTAAATATCAGTCAGCTTCTTTTGAAAAGAGCATTAGTCTCAAGTTTCAGTGCTGTTAGAGCTCTTCTATAGTTTATATCCTTACCTCCACCGGAGTTTGAAATCCGGTCTAGGTTGGTCAATAGACCACCGACCACCCATCACGTATGATCGAATTATCACCTCAAAACTCTTAGTCACGTTCTCTTCCGATAAATATTAGAGATCCTTCACCAACTGAAGAGGAGGCACAGTAACCGTCCTGCTGCCGTCAATCGATTATTCAGGGATCAACACTTCTCAGCGAAGTTGAAAACGTAAGATTAATCATATTTGCTGACCGTTGAGAAGTAGTCAGATATTTGGATAGGATAACCTGATCACTACTCATACTTAATTCCACCTGTTGTATTTAACTGGACTTTTAAGTTGCCCCTTTCTACAAGAGCAGAAGGATTGGTTGAGTAAAATGCTGCTTTCATACATAAGTGGTGTTTGATTTATCTCTTGATCGCCTACTATTAGTATATTTTTATTGGGGTGATCATCCTTAGCATCACGTATTAGAAAGGATGGTTCGATTTGGGTGATAATCGATGTAAACACATGAGACAAAAACATACAAGTTTGAATTTCATCATAGTGAAACATAGCATATCAGTCTATTATCACTACTTATAATTTGATGTTTCACCTTGCAGTACTCTAGTGTTGAATTTTTGTGTGTGGTCCAAACGAAATATGCTGTTACTTCGCTGACCGCTGAAAACGACCCATATATTATCATGGTCTGCTCACAACACACATTTCACATAGCATCACGCCGAATCACAAATGTTACAATCGCTTGTACCTTCGAACCGTAAACAGAACGGATACGAAAAACCATATTGTGCGTTGTGCTGATGCTCATTATTAAATTATTCCTTGGTTAGGCCATAGCGAGTTAAAACCAAAAGAGTTATCGGTTTCGAAACGTTTCGACCATTTCGTAGAGCCTTTATCAACTACTTAAATCGAAAAAATTGCCTGGTAAATTACCAGGTAGAGTTTTTCATTTAACTCGCTTGTTAAAGTCTCTCCGAGAGGGTCAAAACGTTGCGAAACTCTTTTTGGTTTCAACTCGTTTTGACTTAACCAAGAAAAGACTTATTATTACGATCGTCGTTAATTTTAGTTATGCATTTTGAGGCTTGTATTTTAAGGAGTCATTGACGTTGTACTCTAATAGTTTACAGGTTTCTAAATTCTATCGCTTTTTTAAACGCCTTCCTCTTTATTGAAGAGCTGGAACACCTTAACAAACCACAGTGTACAGTAAGTTGTTCAATTCAATCATTTATTGTTCTCTGTTCAGTCAAGCCCAGAGTCACATGGTGAACCAGACCTGATAGCCACAATCGTTGAAAGCAAACGTAAGTTCTCCTAACATGTGACTTGCATATACATCGGTATACATCTAAAAAAAAAAACTATTATCTGATCTTTTCTGTTTTGATCCGTTTGACTGTATTATCTTATTGAATTCAGGTTTGTCTTACTTGTGTATGCACGGGATTTATTTGTTTGTGTTTAGACTCAATGATTTACGAACTGAGTCTCCTCCATACCTTCTCCCTCTTTTTTTCTTCTTTGTATGACTATATGGGGTCTAGTCATCGATATCATCCACTAGTGCATTGTTCTTAATGTATGTACTAAAGAGAAATGTTTGCAGAAGAATACCTAAATGAAGGAATGATCATTTAAGCAGAATTAGGAGGGACGATAGTAGATACAGTCAGAATAGACAAATGAACTGTAGTTTAATGTAACGCATATAATGCCCGGTACGATAAACGATTAGATGACATACGGAGTACGTGACTCAACCATCGCAAGCTGTGTACCGTAATTGGTTGACCAATTGGTCGAGCGTTCCGGACTACGCGATCAGTTCACTTAATATGGGCCAATTGGCGGAGACAACGATGGTGAAACACAGCAAGCCTGTTGATATCTTCTTTGTGAACAGGCCACGTTTCCGAACCAGGCGTGTTTGCATTCCTGATAAGCTGCAGATGGGAAAAGAGGTGCTGAGAAAACCCTTGTTGTTAAATGGATACTGCAGGAAATTCATAGGCATTCACAGCATGATGAGTAAGTACAAGAAGCCAGTTCAGACAACCCAACATAATAATGTATTTCTGCAGTTCAAATGGAATCATCCGGCAAATGACATCAGGTATAAACTGAAGCCTGCCGTTCAAACCACCAAAGGACCAGTCCCACGTAATCGCGAACTCTGTTTGACAGTTCCGTCCTTCATATTGTCTACCAGTTCACTTGCAGCTAGGACGAGATTTACATAAGCAGAGCAGATCAACAATATCTTAACGAATGGCAGAACACATCCCGAATTGGGTGAAACAACTGATGACAACGATCTGAAACAGGCGAATCCCTGGCTCGAACTCCTGCTGTTAGACGCCTCACGACAACAGGTCACCAAGTTGACTGTTGGCTCCTTCACCACACTGTTACGTAATCAGAACCCTAAGATACTGGCCTTTAGCAAAATTATGTTGGACAGAACATACCAGCCGGCGGTGTGTGCACAAAAGTGGCTGAACCAACCCATCGGATTTCTGTGGTAGTGACATAATACGTGATGTGATTGTCTGCATGTTCGTACCTAATCTATTCCTATTTGTCTGTCATATATAACCTGCATGTTTTAAGTTTGTAACTGATGACAGTGAACAAAGGGATACCATCAAATATGAGTAGTGTTCAACTTAAAACATAACCAAATCCCCAACTACTCAACAACAATATGTGAAAATGTTCGTAATAATCAGGCTACAGTGATATACTAGTCACTTTATTCTACGAATATGCAACGATAAAAAAAGGCAGAATAGATTTATTTTGACATGGCATGTACCATGTTTTATGAGTCAATTGGTTCGTTGTACTCATACGACACATGCTAATCTTTACATCACGCCCCTTTATTGACATAAGAATACAGCGACCGGTTACTTGGAAATACATAAACCTTGTAATGTTAACTGAAATCGGTGTGAAGTTTATTATATATCATACTCTCATGCCATCGTTTTATCAAACTGAATGGGACGCGCGTACATGAATATATACATATGTTGGAGAAGCATGAGTAAGTTTTCCTGACACTGGGAATGCATGGAGCGGTATGTTATCAGTGACTGAGTTGATCTGCTTGAGCAGCTATAAAATCTTACGAATCAATAAGTTCACAGTGACCGACTATCCTCACGCTTTACCAGAGCTGCCTTACCTGACCTGTCTGGAGTGCACATAATTATCTAATAGGCAACAGGAAAATGTGACAGTCGTGTGACTGTTCTAACGGTTCACGCAGCCGTTCTGATCGGGTGAATTATCAATTGTTTGGATTCGTGACCGGACCAACATGAAACTTGATACAACCATGAAGCCATCATTGATTGGACGGAGGTTGTAGCGCCTGTTCAAAGATTAGGTTAGAAATAAATTAATCCGCTATACGCTGTACGGTTTCTTGAGAGTCACGTTGGAGTAGTTGACTGTGACGTTACGATCACTCCTTCATTTTGTCTGTTAGTTTCGAACACGGGATATCTGAAGTATGTTTCTTCACGTGACCACTAAATCAACATCTTAAAATGCACTTGACAAACAGGCCTCAACCATTGAGGAAAGCAGCGTATGGTTTGTAAGCTATCTTCGATAAAAGTTGCTTAAAAACATATCAGCATTATACTTATTGCGGTTGTATATCATATCATGTCAAACTTCTCATTACATACTACCAACGAATGTCTCGAATAAATCTTACTGAGGAACCCATTGTCTATTCTGGTTCCATTCCCCAACAATTTCAGTATCGGATAATTTACAATACCAGCAAGGTAACAGCGTCTATGCAACCAGAGTCGAAACCGGTTTGGTGGGAGAACTTGATTCGATTCGAAGCCAACTGAACTCATTCGAACAATCCAACAAACAGCTGATGGAAGAGCGAAATTTTTACAAAAAGCAGTTGGAACTAGCTAAGTGAGTTAGGGTTTGTACTTTATTAAATGTGTTCTCAAATTCGATTACCTTGGAACCATCGTAAGTTTGTTGGAAACCACAGAGATAAACTAACTAAGCCTGGAAGTTATTACAAATTGAGACGTTGCTAACGATAACTTCACTAATCGCTAATTTCATTGGGCCGTGTGGATTTCAGTCAGCCACCCAGTTCTGATTCCGACGACAAAACCTTCAATTGACTTAGTGTAAGGTAAAAGAGGTATTATCGTTACATGGCCTTTTAAAAGACAACAGTTTTGACAATGGCTTCATGTTTTGCTTCATATGAAAGAATTGCACTGCAGCTAATCCTGAGAAGCATGATAACATGTTTTTTGGAAAACGAATGATCTGTAAATAGTTTTGTACAGTTTCCTCATGGTTGACGATGTACTTAGCATATAGCCAAAATTGATACAAGGAAAAGTTCGTGTACACATACAATACAAGAAAGAAAAGGTTAGTCACTTCCTTTCCAGGCATCATGACTGAACCATCATCTTGGTCAGACGAAAATATATCAGCGGTTTGTGCTGGTACTTAACTGTCATAGAGAAAGAGACAAGCCTTAGCCAGGAAAAATAAGACATAAAAGTTGTAAGGGAAGGGAGATAAGTGCCAAAAACAACCATGCCTGTACTGTTACTTACTCGTAGGTGCCATCTGAAGCCAGCGATGGAATACATAGGTCGATGATCTAATAGCTGAAAACGGTTTCATGTCCTCTACTCTGGGTGACTATACTTCGCAGCTTTAATTTAGCAAATCCTTCACAGTTGCTTTATATAAGCGACCCTTATGGAGATGTCCCTCTGTCACCAGAGATGTCCGAAGTTGGTGAATATCATCATGGCGTTGAAAATAAGAGCTTTGATTTCATCCACCATGCCTACACCGCTGTTTATGCAACTTCCTACGTGCACAGACTGGTCGAAAACATCCACAGCCTCATTATACATCTTTCAATCCACGTAATCATAGCAATCTTGTAGAGCACTATCTAGGCAACTGTAAGTTGCCGTGAACTCCGAAGTTTGATTACAGTCAAGCATAAGGAACCAAGTACTGCTGTTCCGCACTAATTCAGGCGACTGTTTGCTTGGAAAGCAAGACAGTGATAAGTAAGCACCGTAAGTTTTGAATTAACTAATTTTGTATGAACAAAACCGCCAGGTTTTTTTGCACTACCCGGAATTTAAGTCGTAAGTTCATCCCCACAGTAATAGTTCACTAGATCAGAACAGACATTGCTACATTTCACAAAAGTTCTTTTTTATCAACAAGCCTTGTTTTCTTCAAGTTATCTGACAACTGTATTCTTCTCAGCTAAAAATTGATCGATTAAACTGAGATATGTTGAGTGTCCTGTTTCTATTGTTCCTATGGCTGCTTGTTCTTGGTTCTTTCTTCATTAATTCAGCTTATGGTTCTGTTCATCCAAAGTATGACAAATCTCGTGCACGATTTCAACACGTTGACTAATGCTTTTAAACCAAAGTTCTCTGTCTAAACAATGTTGAGAAAAAGATAAAACAATCACTCAAGGAGACGAGAGAAGATTTTTGAAGACGCTTCATTTGTCTTTCAAAAAGCAAACAAGTTACGGGTTAACTGACGCCCTGTACATTGTAAATACGGCAGCAAAACTGACTAGATAAATATCTAGTGGATATCCATGATGTGCAGCAGGATGAATCCGAATACATGTGATAAAAAACAATGAATAGGTCTTTGCAGATCTGTAGCAACAGCTCAGATGTTTTAATAAAAGGTTATAGCTTAAAACGGAGTGTCGAATATCATTACTTGTACAGGAGAGGTTTGTAGACTTTAGTATCAGGTTCCAATCTTCTGTAAGGCATTCAATTATGCGGAAAATTCTACCAACGAATATCAGTCACTATCTATAAATTCTTATTCAAGCCAAAGGTCAACTTTTGTCCGGTTCACATTAAACGTCAACCAGTTGTGTTCTAGTCGAACCGGTACATATTCAGTCATCCTGTTACCATATATAGTGTGAAAGTGTACAGTCATTTAAAAAAGTTTGCAACTAAATAATTGGCCTGAGTTACATGTTAAGGTTTTTGTTTTTCACCTTGTTAACGCCTTACAATATGATAGAGTTGAACAGAAATAGTGAACTCATTAATTAACAATCATATGTTACAACAACCAACTTATATTTCAAAACACTTTCGAGCTGTTGAGCTTATCCAACCTGATGCTCTGTGCCCAATGCGAAACATTTGACGTCAGCAAGAAAAGATCCTAATGAATTGTAGGCTACCCATATTGTCTGAAATTGTTTTTCCTTGTAGCCGGCTGAAACTTACAGAGAAGAACTATTCAATCACCTGTAATCAGTCCTCGTTTCTTCTCAACGTCTTCAATTATTCTCCACAACGAACTCCTTTGCAACTCGACCGCATTCATATACCCGTGTGTTTTACCTTACGGGTATCATGGATGAGTTCACATTTCTTCTCACTCTTTAGTTGGGACTCAGATCATAAAACCCTAAGTCTAAACTCAAGCAACCGACAGGAAGATTAGTACACTTTACAGCACGCCACCTATTTGTCAGTGATAATTAGATGGTATCTCCAAATCCTTGATGGTAATTCCAAATCAGTTACAATAAAACACACACAGATTATGAATGAGCGGTACAACCATTTTGAAAGAGTCCATGCGTAAAGAAACTTTACAACCAGAGATTTAAGTTATCTCATGAACTGTCAGCCGTCATTATTTAAAAAATATCAAAATGGCGTACTTGGGCTCAAGAGCAATGAAAGTAATTATGTACGTTACCCAGTTGCAGCAAGGTAATTGATTTCCGATTTTAGGAAGAGTACTGACAATGTGACTAATGAACCGATTATTCTTAGGCAGAGAACAAATGCAGAATTAAGATGTAAATTCTATAAAGTAATTTAGAAGTGACCAGCTGCTAGCAAATGAGTTAGTATGACTCCGAAGGAAACATCCGCTACGTAGTTTTAAAATTACTTTCTCCAAAAGCGGACATCTTAAGGATTTGGGATGAAAAAACAGAGCAAGAAATAACGGCAGCATCTTACAAAACACCAACATTGTTACAGAACACTGTTGACGTTTTTTTGTCTGAACACATAAACTGTGGACGATTCGTGAAATGTCTATGCAACCAGCTAAGTTGAATAGGGTTCACATTACAAAAGTAAAGGGGTGCTAACAATGAATTTCTATTGTGCGTGAGTTACGGTAATCAGAGTAAACATGTAGATACACCTGTTTTTGGTAGTAAAATGGAAAGAATCAAGTAAATCTACGCAGAAATGACATCACGAGATAAATAGTAGTTTCGGTAGGTAAACTGTTTCTCATCGTTATCAGGTGTATCAGCTGTCAGCATTGATGGGAAGTTTTTTTTACAAGCTTTCATGATTATGGATAAACAGACAATAGGCTTATAGCGCAACGTGTTTTATAGAAGTGTAATAGTGATCTTCTGTCATCCATCGGACAGTTTTCATTTGTGTGAATAAGTGAATTTACTGTAGTACCTAGAACAAGGACGGGCGAGCTCCAATTTCGAATTCACTATCGTGTCAGCTGCATTGCATCTTTTGATATGATGTGTTTATGCACTTTTTAAGTATTTATCACTAAAACCTGTTTGGTTAGATTGTTTTTGTTAGCTCTCAAGTACGTTCTGCACCGATACCCACAAATGAGCAACAAACAACTGAAAATGTGTGTTGACCTTTTCAATCCTATCATCCCTAGTTTCACAGTACACTTTGTTACCTGATGCCAATCACGTTCTCTATCCGTTCGAATCGATTTACTTACAGAGTACAAATGGACAACATGACCGAAGCACCGGGTTCGGCTCGAACAAGTGAATGTTCTCCAACAGTGAGAAGGTTGGTAACTCATTTGAACTGTGTATCAGTCGAGTTAGTTTGAATTTAATGGTTAGTGTTCGGACAAGCTTTTAAATAACTTATATCTTGTGATTTTCGGTTTTGTATCATTTTGTTTTTGAATTAATCATTCAAAGTGTATGAGTAAGACTCAGAGTGGCAAATTAGTTAAGTTGGCTCGGACATACTTTCTATTGGACATCATTTTTATTTTGTCACTTTATGGAACATTTTCTGTTGTGTCAGAAAATAAGAAATATACGGTAGATCGTGACCTGACTTATTCCGAATATGCTGAACCTAGACGGCGTTATTAACTCGCTATGCACTCACTCATGCAGATACAGGTTTGCTGCTTCTGCTTGTAAGTAGCAAGAAAACGAGTAGCAGTGAAGCAATTGTTTAAATTCCATGTTGTTAAGTTTCTTGATTACCAAAACAGAGAGAATGAATTAGTTCTTACGTAGGCTTCAGTTGCAGTCATTTATCGACTTTTGTCATTCGGGTTGCACAGAAGTCCTAAACGCACCAAAAAGCTTGGGGATCCTCAATCTCAATCTTTCCAACTAACCAAAGAAGAAGAATCTGCTGTTCTCATTCAACGTGCTTGGCGCGCACATCGACAGACTTGCTTGTCTGTGCGTTCCAAAGACAAACAAAATCGGTTTATATCAAGGAAAGAGGAACAGCGAAAAGAGGTAAGTGGTCTTTCATCATGTTAGCATGATAACTCAACACATCTATGTGTTTGACCGACATAATTAGAATGTTGCATCCAGTTACTTGTTAATTCATTTGACTGGACTATTGGCAAGTGTCTGAATACACCTAGAAACATTGTTTACAGACGTTTTTCCAAAACTACTACTTGGTATTCGGCTGGAAGTTGCCAGAGTATAGAGAAGACTGTATGTGCATATTTTCCACTGCTGACCTCACTAACAGTAAGCTAAAAACACTACGATTTTGCCTATGCTCTGAGTGGGTCCCACTTGTTCTCACTGTTTTCACTCGTAAATTGTTTCCATTCAGTTTGCTTGCTTTTACGTGAAATGTGATTGTCATATATGTTACAAGAGTTGGACTTAATGAGTTAACCGTCTTGTCATGCAGTTTCTCAGATTCTTCTTCATGGTTTGTCGAATAATACTAAGTCAGCATCGTCATCTCTGGCAAAAATATACCAGCGTTTTGTACCGATTCCCAACTACCATACAATCGCCTCAATTTGGCGGTGAACAAAGAGAACCGGCTGGGACCTAATCAGTACAAACAACTATATCTAAACTGAACCACTCGATCTCAATGTGCGTACTTCTTTTAAACAAACCACTGAGCTACAAGTGAAAGTAATAATCCATCATCGAGGCATTCGACGTCCTGCAAGCAATTACACTAGACAACGATAACACTCAGATCACTCAGCCCGAGTAGCCGTTATGTCTCCTAACGTTTCCATCTACCGACTCTGTGAGTCACGAGGTTTCCAGCCCTCACCTACGCTGGCCAACTGTTTGTTAACTCATTCCGTTTATTTCATCCACTGTCCACTTCTCATGTCATACCGATCGGCAGCGTCATCTACAAAAGCGTCCTGTGTAACAACCGATTGATTGGCTTCCTTAATACTAGGTGTAATCATCTAAATAAGTAGGTAGTTAAAAACCAAATGAATGGACTCGTTTGACAATCGTTACTGAATAGCCACAACTTAATCTTGTCGTTGTTCGCGCTAGTGTACTTTTCACAGCCGGATTTTATCGCGCTCAAGCAGGGTGCATAGAAGGACTTAATACCATTTACACATGAATCAATACAACGCAATTCAAAATCTCACTAAAGACTGAGTCAAATCGGCATAGCTAGGAAGGTTTCACAGTCAACTGTTTCAGTATTCTGGATGATCATTCTGATTCCACTGGTGACTGGGAATTGTTAGTTCCTAAACAAGCAAAGGATTTAGTATGGAATACATATAAAAGTCTGCATTGTTCCAGTTGCGCAGAGTGAAAAAAGATGATTACACTAGACTGCTAGTAAGATTTGAGCAAGTCCCGACAGAAATTGAACTATATTTAGGTAAACAACGCCAAGTGCAGCGTGTGGAGTTTACTAATGAGCAAACTGATTCTGTACTATCAGTTTTGAATGGTCTCTTCCGTGTATCGATGAGTGTATCCTTATGCATGCCGGGAAGCATACTCGTAAAAAAAGTTAGAATGCGACTTGTGTTTTTACAAAATGTACAAGTCAAAGTTTCACGACTTCAAAACCAATGTGATAAGCTGTTTTAACTACTTTCTAACCTGTGGCCCATTTACAAGTTCCAGTGACTCAACAGTACAATGCAAAAGTAATGCACGCAACAGTTATATCGCATCTCATTAAAAAGAACGATATAGTAATGGTTGGTATTAGTAACATGCCCAGTACAACATATTGACATCTATCACATCATCTTCTGTTTAATTTGAATGAGATAACTGAAGAATGCATCACATTTGGCTGCGATGCTGTGTACCTTACAATAAAGATTTGGTTTGATCCATCTAAGTGATATGCTTCTATTGAAGACCACGATTTAGCTGTCAGTTACCTTTTACTGTCGTTTTCCTAGTCAAACTAAATAGGCAAACGGATTCAGTCATGTTGGAACCACGCAGTATCACACAGAAACTTTTGATTTTTAAGTTTCTCGCTCAATTTATCATCATTTTTCCGATTATTCTGATTAAATTTTACATTTTATCAAACATAACGAGAACCCACAGGCTCTACATCATTAATATACTTAATGACCAGTGACTCAGAAACAACTGTACCAATCGCTAATTGCCCGCGTTGGTCATTTCAGCTTGATCGACCAATTAGGTTGCCTAAGAGTGAAAATGGCCCAGGTAGACAAAGTTGAGTCGGCTAGTTCACAGTGATATGATGAAAGCAGAACGCGGGGAACGTTAATCTAAATTTGCAAACTCTCTGTTTAGTAAATTGGGTTCCGTTGCTTTGACTTGCGTTCCGTAAGCAGTTCGTCTGTCTGTCATTCAATCCAGAAGCGTTGCATCTGTGTGATAGCACATCTTTAGAAAGCTACCTTACCTAAAACTATAGGATTTAGGTCTTCCACTGTTCGTCCAGCTTGGTATTCAGGTTAAAAGCATTTTATCACCAAGCTTGATGAACAACCAGACACTCAGACCATCAGTCCGAGTTACCAACACGATCACTATTCCAACGTTAAAACTGGGAGATATTTGTTTCGCTCACTTGACATAAGTTTTGCCTTACCGATGAAAGCCTTATCTCTGAAAGAATGGGAAAATAGCTTCAATAGAAACAAGTCTTTAATTTGCTAAATACCCTTTATTAGTCAGGTATTTACATAAACTTGTAAGTTTATTCAATATTATATATCGTGTAGTCAAAACTCCGTTTTGTTGAACTACATCGACGACGACATACTCATCCGCCAACCTATGCATTATAATGGTTGGCAGTATTCTTAAGTATTCCCTGGGAAGCCTTATACAAATAGTTGGCTTTTGAAGTTTTCCCCCGTTCTAATAAAAAGGTTTGATATTGTAACATGCAAACCGGCTGTTTCTTCTGTGATTGTCCATTACACTTACGGACCAACTGTTGAGCAATGTGGAGACACCGGAAGACAGCGTTCTTCCGAAGTAGGAGTTCCAACAAGTCCTGTAAAAGGATACAACAAGAAACATGCATGAACCAAAGGTCCAGTAAGCCATGCACACGACTTACACAAACGATAACTAAAACGGCTCCGACAACACAGCAGCACGCTCCGTCACCAATTCGAATTCAACCAGTGCGCGCCTGCTGGTTTCGGTCGCACATTACAATATTACTAAGCCAACTCACTATGAACGTCCTGTTTTTCCTTGAATGAATGTACGCGTAAATCATTATAGCCATGGTGTCAAGGATGTTTTTCCTTATATACTAACTGTGAATTGTGTATTGTTGTTCACCATAAGTTAAATCTTTTAAACGTTCTTTTTTTGTATCAGGCCGCCATTACATTGTTAAAATCGTCCATTCACGGACACTTGAGCCGACAAGGTTGCACAGGTCGTTCAAAATATTCCAGAAAAAGTACTGATGATTCAGATACAGGGACGTTCATAACGGAGGAAGGAGAGACAACCCCGTTTTCTGAGGAGGATCGATCAAGAAGTTTGACCGATTTGAAGGCTGCTGTTCTCGGGCACGTGGAACGTCAGCGTTCACTGAGTTCGTTGCAACCATCCGAAACTGAACAATGAGAACGGTGGCATCACAACATCAAATTCTACTCAGTCCGACCTTTGTATTCAACTTTTTCGTATACGCTTATGCTCATATGTGTACCTCATTTTAACTTTAACTTCCAATGCAAAAATACTCTGTTCAGTACGATCTTCTGGTCAGCGTAAATATGAACACAATAACTTATACTTATGAACAACTTTCAACTTCTCAATTATCCTGTGCCAATGGAAACCACACTTGCAACTGTCACCGACAAGCGATCTTCTCGTCTGTAGCAATCACTTAGAGTCTAAATTAAGAGAGGTTATTTTGCAGCTCCAGTGTTTTAAAATAGTTTTATTCATGTGTGGGATCACATTTTACCATGTGCAGTGCTCTCCTCAAGAGGAAGCGTCAGTACCCAAAATACACTTCGAAGCAACATGACCGTTTTTTAAATTATGTCTTCTTTGAGGTAACTTTCCTCCTACAACCATACTCATAGCAAGTTTGTAAACAGAAATAGGCACAATTCACAGAATAGGTCACTAACATACAAAAAAACACTTTGTGACCAACATTAAATCACCACTCCGGCAATCTTACACCTCAACATAAAAGCCCAGTTATAGTGTTGAATAGTTGACTAGAAGAGCAATAACACTACTTAACAGTGTTTTGTTCCGTCAACCAAGCAAACAGTAAACTGGTCTAGAAGAATGCGGACTGAATTTGTGTTAGGACAGCTAGTTGCAAGTGTGAATTAGTGTAACTTGCATCCGACGAAAATTGCAACGTCTGATGCAAATGACGTGACTGCCATCCGGTTGAAAAACAGAAAGAATGAAACCACGCTGTGAAAAACCAAGTAAACAACATTCCTTGATATAAGCGTGTTCTTACTCTCACGTTTTTTAACTTGTTGCTGAGACCGGATTAAACAGTGATCGTATTGTTCATCTGGTACCTGAGAGCACCTAGGTACCACAAGTCGTCCTTCTGATTTTGTCTAGACCTACTAATCCCGAGAGTATCCCGATTTAAGAGTGAATGAGTTGCCACCCGAAAACACCTGCAGAATGATTTGATTCCGTTTGTTGTGTTTTCTATCCTTTTATCCCAACCGCCTGTTATTATCTGTCTTCGGATATCATCTTTCCTTAGATGCATGTTTATAAACTCAGGTTTATCCGAAAGTGTATTAATCTATGGAAGATCTGCATTAGTATGCTCTACTAAAGACAGTTTTGGTGAGATCCCAGTACCAATAGTTGGCTCTTGTCTGTGTGAACAGATCTTACAAATTAAATTTGACCGACCCACAATGTTAAGAGACGTGAGATTATGATGCCATCCCTACGAGGAGGAAATGCCCCAACTAGCAGAATGCTCCTATCCTTCTCAAAAGATGCTTCTGATGGGTCCTATAGTTAACTAAGGCATCAGGTTACCGATCTTAGTTCATTACACAAAACCACAGGTGATGCGTCAGGGTTGTTATCAGTGTAGACGTTCTGTTCAGCCGCAGTATTTAACTCATTGTAATTACCCAAACGTATCATTTGATGAGGAAGCCCGCCATACAGTGGTTTTCCGAGTGAATGAGTCAACGTAAAATAACGCAGTCCCCTTCATCTGTGATTTACCATATGAAATTGTTCCGAATTCAAATAGATTTACTATGACACCATGAATCTTGATTGAAATTAAAATACCGCGGTATTTTTATTGTTAAAGTAAGCACATTATACGCATTACCAAAAAAAATAGAGAAAGCAGATCTTCCCTTATGTTACTTTTTAATACTTGAAGCGAAACGGGCTAGGTAGCGAGATGGTAGAAAAAATACACTTTTGTAGCTCGATTTATTTCATTGTGACTGTAATTATTAGTATTTGTACGAAACTTGATCACGCTCTGCTAGACTGAAGACAGAAATATTTTCACTCTCAGGTTGTCAAATTGCACTTGATAAGGCAAAGAGGGCATGAAATGATTATCATAGTATGAGAGAGTACTTTTCTTCAAACTAATACCAAGACCGATTTTGTTCTTGTTTGGACTTAACGGGTAGAAATAGTCTGGATGAGAACTCAGTTGACGACATTTTGTGCTTGGCCTTCAGTGTTCTGAGCATTGTTTTGTGCAATTCTATTGCTCTGAATCACCATAGTGGTTGCTCGGTCGTTCTAAATGAACATTTGGCTACGATGCTAGTAATTCAAACATTTTTCCAATATCTCCCCAGTTAATGATGCTGGATGAAAAACTCTCTCGTGACAATTCACAATACATCTGAAAATTGAGTAGGGGTTGTCGTTAATTGAAAATATCTAAAACTTTGTTCTGATTCATTGAAGTAATTCACTTTGCATTCATTAAGGGATTAGTACATATTTTAGATTCAGATTAAGACAACTTATTTGTGTGCAAACTGATGTACAATATCAGTTAGAGCTTTTCGTATTAGGTATTAGTTGGCCATTTAGTATTTCGGAACAAAGCAGACTTTTTTCGGCTTTCATCGTTGAGGGCCATTAAATGAACAAGAATGCTCTATGGCTATTCTGAAATGTATCGGTCTAGCATAGCACAATAACAGTCTCTAAGTATAGGCACACACACATGCTTGTTTTTCGTGTACTTTTATTTGACTGACTGATACACAAAGCCTCAAACCAAGTTTCTGAAATTTGCAATTTTGACTCTTGCATTTGACAAGTTTAAATAACTGAAGTTTATTAATTCTGGGAATCAGTCCTCATTATGGTCTGTCATCAAAAAGGTGATGTTACCAAGTAAGCATACTACCACTGAATGAATGAAGTTACCATAGTTACTTGTCGGCACTGTCTCCTTCTAACATAAACAGATAGACAATGAATGTTTGTCCATTTGTTGAATGGTGTAAATTAACCACACTGTTTTCTGTCAAGAAAAAAGCTTACAGACAGATGATCGCTGAGCAACCCTGAATGAAGAATGACCTCAACAGCAAACAAGTTTCAGGGCAAAAAAACAAAAGCTTGTATCTGCAATTAGAGCATGCAGTCTCACACGACGAGTAACCCTGTTTGACTACTGTTGTAACGCTGGTTAATACGACCTCAAGCTATCCGTACTGATTGTGAAAGACTCAGCAATGGGGCACGACAACAGGCATTATATATGAAATCAACAAAGCAACTGGCTTCATCGGCTTGGCTTCAGTAGCTTGACTTCGGCCTTGACCGACGTCTGTGTTGGTCACCCCATGACATGTTTCCAGGGGTTGTTCGGTTCACGCATATGTCCTGTCTGTTGAACTTTGACTTTTCGGTGAGCGCCGTGATGCGCGTCACAACTGAGATCATTTCGTCTCGAGCCGTTCGTGACAAATATAATGCACGTTGTCCCACAAGATGAATCAATAACGGTATTTAGCAAAATTTTCAATGAACCATTATCACAGAACAGAAAACTCAAGTCCTAACCATTATCAACTAAGTTACTGGTTGTGTGATCATTGTAATGTCTATCATACTGGAGATATTAGGGACGTATATGAAAGACTTAGGACAGTTGTCCGGCAAAATAATGGAGCAATTAACCAGTCAGATGCAAATAGGTTGAAACAACCCCAAGGCGGTGCAGCAGATAAGCACTCATAACAGCCGCTTTTGTTACGTTAATGTTCGCGACGGTGCAAATGCACTTACCATAATGAACTTTGAATGCAGTTGACAAAATGAACGTGATTGGCCTTTGATACTAGACAGAGTTACAAAATAGCCACTTCATCAAAAGACCTCTAATTAGGGTCGGTTCGAAACAAAGAATTTCAAGTGTCCGTCTGCTGAGCTGTTTGATGGTATGCAGAACAAGCTGGTATTTGTGCGCAAAACATCTGTACTCCCCTGATCCGCTCACTCTTTATCTGCAATTATTTTTTCAAACTATATGTTCCTTCTCTCTCTTGTTGCGGTCGTCACAACCAACTGGATTCCGGTTATCCTCTTTCCAAGCATGTACTCATTGCTTTTTCGGCTTCTGACTTCTGTTCATTGACCACTAACTGAATACATTTTTTTCACACTTTCCTAAATATGATAAAATTTGCTTACAGTTTCTACAAATTGCTTGTAGTACTCTTTATCAACTACCTTCCACTTACATGACTGTAATATGTCTATCTTCAACGTGGGGGGTTGCTGTTTTTATATTCATCCAGTAAATGTCTATTTAATTACTGATGAGTAGTCGGGGATTTGGTTAGTTTCAAGTTGAAAATCACCCACAATTGATCGCAGCTGTCGCATTTCCATAGACTATCCAGTCGGCTTGCTTCAAAAACAAACATTTGGCACGACCAATTTATCATACGTGAACGCTTAACCACTTTTGCTTGTGAGTAATGATCAGGTTGCTAGGTTTTTGGATCTGAATCCTCACAATGAGACTATTAACCTCAGCTGGCACAACGAAATCCTTGGCTCTAGTCTAATTTAGAGGTAACCGATCACGGAGTTATCGTACTGAATGAACAGAGCGTTTCTGTTTTTCCATTTCAAAATGATCGGACAATGTGAGCCTTATTTACGCGCGTGGACTAGCTAAAAGGCTTGTTTAAATCCTGTGACTACAACCAAAGGTGAATGGTGTCAAATGTTAAGTTTACATTTTTGTCTAGTTGAAATGTACATGTGTACTCAAGCACCCGAAACAGAATAAACCTACAGAGCGTCTGCTACCTGCTGAAAGAAGTATGGTAATGAACTCAGCCGGAACCGGAATGAAACCAGCAAACAAGCACTTAACACTCATGAGCATACCCCATACAAAACAATCATTAATGTGAATTGGTCAGGGTGCCAAAATGTTTCAGGAAAATTCAACGTTTGTATGTGTTTTGATGACAAATAGCTGAGTATGTGCTCAGACATGACTGTAACTTTTATGAATTTTGTCAACAAGTTTTTTGGTCTACGTCCGTCAATACTCCCGTGAAATACCATGTCATTCGGATATTGATTACAAGTAATCCACTGATCAAGGGTAACTACAGATTTAACGTGGTCACTCGCTTACTTCACCTCTGAACGTATTATCAAGTGAAGTGACATGCAGCTCGAGTTGGTCTCGGTTGCTCTATTCTGAATTACTGTTGATTTAAATTAACTTTTCTGAAGATCACATTACACTGACCAATTTCTGCTTCACACGGATTAACTGCATAATATATAGGGCGAATTGAATCGCCGAGTGTTATTAATAAACTATTTTAAAAACCGAATCACACGGTTTAGTTTCCGACAAATTCACCCTAAGAGAACAAGGTTGAATCAAGTCGAGGTTATGGTTTATTCACCCAAAAAATTACAAATTGAACGGGATGTCATGCAAAATGTTTGCAGCGACGTTAGTAAACCCCGCTGGGATGTAATAACTAATTTGCGAGTTGTTTTTCTACGTGGTTCAGATTTGGTGACATCCGTAGACCATCTACTGGAGTAGGTGTGCAGAAGCCCTGTTTGTTTCAAGCTTCTGTGTAATTTACAGTTCGTGCTTGTGTAACATTTAAGTGCGCATCGATCAAAATTCGCCAGAGCCAAATGACTGGTTTTGTGATTGTTGCTACACAGTAGTTATGTATATTAGGTGTTCACTGTGGCTACCGTTCATATTATAAAATGTATAGTTGGGTTTCACTAGGTGTCGATGTCTGATGAATAGCAATAACCCCCGGCTGGTCCTTAGAAAATTTCAACCAGCAAATGTAAAACAGTCATGGCATCAAACCCTTTTGCTTGAAATATGCATAACTTGACCATGAATAAAGTTAGAAGACTTGTGAGTAGTATAGCAAAACCCTTCCCCAACAATATTAAGCCTGTCAAAAACAAAAATAATTGGGATCCAATGTGTAACGTTACGCCAATGAATTGGATCTACCAGACACATCACAGTTGAATTTCATGTAAAACCGCTTAGGTGAGATACCTAAGGCAGCTGAACCACCTTTATGCCAAATTTGTAATCGCTCCGAAGAACTGAGAAAAACAGAGGCTTTCTCATAAGCCTAATTAACAGTTCATTGCAAACTAATTTGTAACTTGTATGAGCAGAAATTGGCATGTGAACAAAATTATATTGCGGTCTGCTCAAACAAAAACGTGATTACGTTTTCAGAATCTGTTCCAAGCGTCAAGTTAAATGAACGCTGGATTTGGAAGGATGCAAACCTTGCGTATTTATATATGTGGTCATATGCGTTCGAAAAAGTAGTGGTTAGTATGCTCAGCCCGCAAATGCGAGGTGACAGGAGACAAACTGTCAATCCGGAAATTGACCTAAAGTACACAACAACTGCAGCAAAAGATTTCATTTCATTGTTTCTTGTTAAAGGTGACATAAAATTGAAGAATACGTTTTTAAGATTTAAGCACCAGACCGGTACATATCTACAAACCAAAAGGATACACGTTAGCCTGTTGAACAGTCTATAGACTTTACTGGGTAGAAAACAAATGTTTTAGATCATCTGCGACTGGCCAATGGTGAATGAGAACGAATGTATCCTTGATCCCTGGATTTATTTCATACGCATATTTTTTCATCATGTGATTGACTGTTGACAAGAAATACTGTTCGATTGTCCCTGATTAGCCGATGGGGAATATGCAGGCGACCTTGAGTGCTTTGGCTAGGTTACTCGCATGATTCGTGGCAACTAGGTGAATGACCACTGCACCCGTTAGTGTTCCCCACAAGTTGCATCTTGACGGTATTGATTGCTGATCCTCAACCATTTCGTGAAGTTGTCCCGTACTATGTCTGATGTATTCCGATGTAAAACAGTGTCCCTTAAGCTGAGACACACAAATCGTCCTTTAGACAGTGAAGAAGGTCGTAGACCGTATGCATAAGACAATAATCAAGTGCGGAAATCGAATCACTTTGTGTAAACTACCTTTGCTTAAACTTGCGCTTGAGTCAAGTTTACAAGGATTCTGATTATAATTGGCTACCCTGCTGCCACTATTTCTACTTTACAGTTTGGACTGTAATAATTTTATAAGCAAGTATAAGCTGATCTCCTGTCATTAGGTAAAATTTAGTCAGCAGTGCCAAGCCCTTGTCGTTTTCATTGTTAGACCATAAGTTTCTGACTTGGATACTGAAACAAGCAATTAAGTATCGTTTTGTACCAGCAATACAACCTAGTTAAAACATACTGACGAGTCAGTTGTCCAGTCCGCGTTCATTTCTGGCAAACAGAAAACAGTGACAAATAATATAACAGTCAGACTGATTTTCCGCTGAAAGAAATCTAAGCGACATTTTATTCAATTTTCTACTGAAAGTAGTTGACCAGTGCGCTTAGATAACATTTTAAAAAGCAGTGCATGCCTACGATCAACGGCTGACGATGACGAAATAACAAGAAAATATATCAGCTACTTGTGAGTAGCCAAAACTCTGTGCATCATTCTGATTGAATAGATTTGACAGTCGACCGTAGTTATGGTGTCGGAAACATATTATAGGTGTAAGTGGATAGATTACAACTAATTCACTCACGTTTCCATTGAATTTATATCAAAATAAAAATCAACCCGGTATTGTGGAAATACATGAATAATAGGTGAACAATAGATTAGTGATAATTTCACAAAACCACAGAAATTACGTTTAAAAAATGAGAATGATTTCATTTCACTCTCCATAACTTCACACTGACCGTGTTGCCTGCCATTCTGCACCAAGTGCATCGAATGGTTGTCTAACATACTCGAAGGTCAACTGAAGAATTATGTGCAGGACATTCCTGAGAGCACTGAGATTATCAAAACATCCAATATAGGAGATCCCAGCAGTAGAAAGTGAAGAGAAAGAAAAACCCGGAAATAATGCACATGTGAGACATCATCCAAAGCTTAGAAAGTCGCCAATAAACGATCCCGAAAACTTAAACGCAGCAGACTGAAAATTATGTAAATCTGACGAAAAGAAACCTAAAAGTAGTGAACCAAAAAACAAGGAAGTAAAAAATTATCGCCAATAAAAAAACGCTAATAAACCGACTGAAAATTCAAAGGAACAAAAGCAAACGTCAGAAAAGAATACCATTCCATTTACCTCAAGCGGTGGGATAAACGTAAAGCCCACTCAACACATCGGTAGGATGTGTGCATGCTGAACAGTCGTCACCAGACAGCTGGCATTGACATTGACCCAGTCGGATTTTGTTGAAACAGGAAACCAGACAGAAAAACACAAACTGAATTGCAACTTGAACAGAAAACTGCCAAAAACATAACTTCCCAAATATTCAAGTGTCATGCGTCAACTTTCGACGGCCAGTGAGCATATTTGATCGCAAACAAACACACATTGCTTCAACTTGTCTTCACCACACCTCACTACTTAAACTGCCATGAACAAACTTACAAAAATCCAACTGTGGTCATTGCCACCAAGACACAAATTAAGAATCCGTTGTGGGGATTTTCCAAGCCTTCGTGTACAGGTTACCACGTCTGTCAAATTGAAGCATAGACATCACTGATGAATTGCCCAATTAACTAACCGTGGTGATTTGATGACCGTCAGTTCTAACATGACCATGTCACAGAAGGATTATTCCGTAATCGAACAGAACCATTCACGTGATCGACTAGGCGTGATATCGTGTGCTGTACTTGAGTGATGAGTCTATACTCAACCACACTTTCCAGTCGAAAACAATGTGATAATTAGCATTTTGGTTGGCATATATTGCCTTAGTACGTTCGATACTATGCTCATCCAGGCACTCGCCTTCCCGCTAACGTTAACTCCGTCGGATCAGTTTGGTTCGATCTTAGGTATACAATCAGAGTTTCGTTCAATATCCACTGACGCAACCGTATTTCGAAGTACAACCATTACAATGCCGTGTCGACATGATCAAATATATTTTATCAGCCTTTCCGTTGACATATTACTCACTGGAAATACGAATGAAATTCGATTGCCTTCCACTGATGCCAACCTCGATCGTTAATGGTCAACTGACTTCTCCCTGTGAAATTCATTAAAAAGCCTGTTAGTATTTCACAATTGAACATCGATATAGTCCTACTCGTTCAGTATATGGCAATGTCAACTCGTGGATCGGGGCGCTCATATGGACTTGCTACGGGCATCTAGGCATACGATCTGTTCAGTTCCCTTCAACCTATTGGAAATTCAGTTGTCATATACAATACACATGTCGCTCAGTTGAAACCGTCAGTCTCCTCCCAGTTTGAAGGGACATTAATTGACGTTGCAAGGTATGATTGGTTGTATATCTGTGCACTATGTCCCATCCGAGATATCACGTGCCGGTAATGTTCCCATTGTTCCCGGTAATTTATGACAAACTTACTCAGAACAATTAATTATCCTTTCCTGGTCATCCCTGGCTAGATGTACGTGTATTTCGCTTCTGCAGAAGGTCGACCTCGTTTTATACGAATAACGATTAATACTGGCACATATTCACCGATCAGTTGAAATGTCAGCTCTCTGTGAAAGGCCATGTGAACGAAAATCGCTGCAACCACTCAGGATCATGTTGCACTTCTATATATTTTACGTGTATACTCAAAGCTTATTTACAAAATGTTGACTGCTTCGTGTTGAACCGATTCTTGCGGTTAATGAACAACTATTAATATAACTGTCTGCTACTAAAGCAAATGATAGAAACAACATGCCGAATCGAGATAGTCTTACATGCAATAAATCATTCAGTCGTCAAACTATTCTAGAACTTGTCAATCAGAAAACGTAGTCAGATCAGGTGCATGACAGAAATTACAACAAACGATACGTCCGCTCATCAAGCACAAATTTATGCTGCCCACTTTTGTTACCAAACTTGCACGGACTACAATGGACAGTTTGAAATAACTACATTCCTGCACTCATCAGACAGTTATCAGAAGAAAATGTTCCGGAGATGTCTGTTTAACACCGGTGAAGTATAATCTTGTGAGACTAGCTGAAAGGAAAAATTTCGTTAGCGTTTATATGTGTATGCATTTTGGTAGGATTGAACAGCTTGAGCGAGCATCTCAATTTAACTTGAATGTGGTTGCCTTCGGTTGAAGGGTGGGAGAATCTCCAGGCGACTTTCTTTCCAAATCATTGCTATCCACGCATGGCTCATCAGCCAAATAATTTTCAGCGAAAACTAAAACGAATAACCTATCGTGTTTTATGGATGTAGGCATACGCAGCCATCCTGATGGTCTAGTCCAGGGCCAGATACATCTGACAGAAACGCGGAATAATCAGCTAGTCCATTTCGGTTGGTGTACTCAGTCGACTCAATAAAACTTTCAAGCAGTTCTTCGACTGGCAGATCTGTGATGACGCATACACGTCCGTAGTTGCTGGGTGTGTTGCGATCACCGGTCGTGCTATTGACTCAGCTACTGCCTTCAGAATCCCATAGCATGAAGTATTTCAAGCCAGCGTCCAACAACATGTTCATTGGCATCCAGGTCCCCGACAGGAGGTCAGGAACAATATAGCGCAACAAGATTGAACGTCAAAACATTCGGTTCTCGAAGTGTGACAAACGGTTGGCAGTACCACCGAGAGGGAACGGTTTCAACGTGAGTTTGAAAATTGTATCGCTAGGGCACAATGCACCGAATTCCGTTTAACTCAGTCAAATTGAACTTGATGAATCAGATGCAACCAATCGCAACACAAGATCTAGAAGCAAAACCTCATAAAACAAATGATCGACCGTTGTTTAAACTCATCATCATCATAACAGCCATGAGCCTGACCAAAAGTTACTGTGGCTCGGACCGCCGTTCACCTCAACAGTGACGTGGAACATCCTAGAAGAAAACGTTACTAAGAAGATTGAAATTTTTTAAAACAAGACTAAGTTGAAGAACTAGAAATGGTATGGATGCAGGCACGCCATTGA
>JTDE01004795.1:9501-29566 GCA_014338405.1 Paragonimus skrjabini miyazakii
CGATTATCGGGTTCACATAGAAAACAAGATGAGTGAACTACGGTAAGGTTCGCCGCCAACCAATACTAAGGTCAAAGTGAAGGCCAAACGGTTGAGTTGAACAGAATCCATGTATACGCTTATGCCAATAAGCTAGAAATGACACAAAATGACTGGTCGGTTGTTCACGTGAAGCATTAAAATTGAGGCATGCGTGTGGGCCAATGGATTGTTCCAACGGTACTCAAAGTCCAGAAAGTCGGTCCCACGGTCAGCTGATGCCATGTTCACTGCATGAGCGCCCACATCAATCAACACGTAGTTGTGGAGATATCAAAGTGCAAACTGGTGTGCAAGATTCTGCACCAATCACCGTGGTTAGGTTCTTCCAGTGACTGGACAGAGATCAGGGTATAACTGTGCGGGCAATTAATTGTCACACTGAAACCTGGCAAGTGAGTCGACTGATTCTGGTGGTTCTATTCTGTAACCCAAACCAACCTTCTGTGGCGGAAATGGCTAGTGTCAATCTGTCGGTAAACAGTCAGTCAATTGGCAGCAGGAGATTGAAGCATAGAGTAGCGACTAGAGTTGATTACTGAGAAAGTTTGCATGCGGACTAAGCGCGGGCGAGATTATTAGGAAGTAAAACGCCAGGTACTCAGGTAGTTGATCAGTCACTTGGAGATCTGTGTAGAACTTGACTCAAAAACTTACCGCAACAGAGCGTGGGGGTATGGTAGACCGTGTGTTGCTACCGAACACGTCAATTTTTGAGACGTTTTGCAACAGTTTGTAACAGCTCGAAGAAATGCGTTCGTCGAATGGCTCAAGGATATGACTCTTTGAAGGGTGAAGGATACAATACTCTCCGAAAAAATGTACAAAAATTTACCGATGGGCAATTGAAAAGCGAGTTTCCTGGACTTTAAATCATTCAGCTTACGTCATTGGAGCTGCCTTAGGTACATAGTATAAAATGGAAAACTATGAACCGTAGAGTAATCGAAAAAGATCATTGAACAGTTATACAATCATGTCGGTGAATATCTCTTGTAGTGTCTTCTAGCCAGGCTTGTAGAAGGTACTTTGTTACAAACAACACTATGGACAACACTTTGTTTTTATCCTGTAAATAAGCTGTTCTGAAGCGTTTGTTGTTTTCTTCGGTACAACCTTGAGATCTCTATGGGATGGTTGTTCGTTGTTCTGGCTAAAACCGGTTGCACCAAGTTTATAATCAGGTCAGTCGATACATATACAGATGTAATAAATGAACATAGTCTGTATGGCTTATGTTTTCAGAAGACTTTGGTCGATATACTAGGTCTGTCAGCGCATAACCGATTATTTACTGCGATGTGGCGGAGCACGGTTAGCTGAATGGGATCCCCCAGTCAACAAGCTATTTTGTCTAAGTCAATATAATGGGAAACTGAAAAATAATGATTGGTTCACAGCATTGAATCAGTGGGTTAAAATGTTTCAGTCGTTCATTTTTCAGTCAAGTTCTACACAGATCTCCAAGTGACTGATCAACTACCTGAGTACCTGGCGTTTTACTTCCTAATAATCTCGCCCGCGCTTAGTCCGCATGCAAACTTTCTCAGTAATCAACTCTAGTCGCTACTCTATGCTTCAATCTCCTGCTGCCAATTGACTGACTGTTTACCGACAGATTGACACTAGCCATTTCCGCCACAGAAGGTTGGTTTGGGTTACAGAATAGAACCACCAGAATCAGTCGACTCACTTGCCAGGTTTCAGTGTGACAATTAATTGCCCGCACAGTTATACCCTGATCTCTGTCCAGTCACTGGAAGAACCTAACCACGGTGATTGGTGCAGAATCTTGCACACCAGTTTGCACTTTGATATCTCCACAACTACGTGTTGATTGATGTGGGCGCTCATGCAGTGAACATGGCATTAGCTGACCATGGGACCGATTTTCTGAGCGTACAGCATACACACTGAAACAGCGAAGCAGTTTGTAACACCGATCAATAAAGCCCAATTATAATCTTTGACTGCATAATGTGGACAGTGATTATATAGACTGTCACAACTACTACGGTTAACGGTTTCTTATCAGACTAATTTCACTTGTCACTCACCGCTTCTTGTGTATTTTGTCACACACACAGCTGCCTTCCCGGGCTACATGTCGTCGTGCTGACCGCACCAGTGATGACCTTGAACCTTCTGACCGCAGTCATATCGATTGTGCACTGGTTTGCGCATCCATTGGTACACTGGTATGAATGGTTCGGACTGTTTTCGGACACTGTTCTTAGTTTGGCAATTTGGTCTCCCACGATAGATGCCGAACCTCCTACCAACTATCTTACGGTGTCATTTATTCGACTACTCTACTGTAATATAGCACATGTGAGTATCTGGCCAATTAGTCGCTTTATGTCTGTGCCTTTCAAGAAACAAACCGCTGTTATGCACGATGTGCGATAACTGTTACTCAGGTTAGTGTACATATAAGCACTTCTTCCCAGACGAAATTTAGTATACTACTCTGTTTTCTCTTGCCGGATGCAACAATCGTGAACAAACACCAAGTTGGATGATGAAGCAGTGTTGCACGCATGTGGCCTCATCTACATCACCGCCCGCCCGCGAAATATCTGCCTCATAGGTTGTTTAACCAAAATGTATGTGCACGTAAAATATGTGTATCTTCCTTTCAGGTTAGAGTTTATTGCATTTTAGCATCACAGACCTTTAGAATCTTAGGTGACGCACAGCAGAGTTGTGCAGCCTGTCTCCCTTTTTTCAACTTTGTGTTGGAAATCAGCTGTATGATGCTTTTACTGATTGTGAACGCATAAGTATAGAGGTGCCATCATACACAAGACAGTGTAATAGTACGCGGACGATACTACGATAATCTATGACAGTTCATTGATGCTTCAAGGCAACCACAATAGATTATGGGTTCCAGTTCGTCAGTCTGGTAGAGTCGATTCACCTTCAACATGTAACTTGTCATTATAAGACTGATAGAAGTCCTCATCTGCAATCAACATTGATGGTGAGCTGCTAGACATAGTTAAGATGTTCTCCTATCTATGACCTTGTATCAACGCTGTTGGATTGCCCGACAAAATCGAAAGTCGTATAGCTGAAGTTTGAACGATCTCTGTAAACTGGCGGTGTACGCATATTCCAAGTTTTCGTTGGAGGTCCAAATGCATGATGCACCTGTACAGGCTACGAACTCTGATCGTCCCACACGGAGCAAGCTCAGAGGGTGTATCTTTTCGACCGTCTGTTTCTCAGAAACGCTTGAGGAAACGTCCTGTCAGAAATAATGAGATCTGCCCTCATGTTTTTGGAATGAGGGGGCTCTGCTGACCACCGAACACAACGGTGTTGTTTCACGAGTTGCATCGACTGCGCCAATTCCTACTTGTATGTCATATCATGATCGATTTGCATGTGTTGAGTTCAGGTGGAAGTCAGAGTATGGTGACTAGTGCGTGAAGTGGATTCGGAACATGAACTACTTTATTTATTAAAACACGCAGTAATGAGGATTTCCTGACTGTTATGCAGGGATCGAAAAACAGCGATCATCTTTGATTGACACAATTGTCTGAGCTGGCTAGAAACTACAATCCATGCCACTGGTGTTGTAATGCGTTGGATTCTCTAAACTATTTTGCCCCAATCGTTTTTTACCAAGTTATTTTCCTTCTTCCAAACTTACTTTCAAATGACGGCTGAACAGAAGTTACTTAGAAAGTGAGTATCACTCACGTTTGGCTGCAGAATTCGCATCCAGACACACTTCTCAGTCGGCCTGCTTTCACAAAGAAACACTTGTTACTGGTAGTACTTTTGTTTAAGCATGCCGACAGTGCATGTTCCTTTCCCGACTATGATTTAAACTCCAATTCATAAGCCTATGGGGCTACTCTGATGACTACTACGCCTTTAGCCTCTTAGTAAGTCCCAACGAATTATCCCCTCTAAACGTTCAGCCGCATTCGCCTATGAAAGCATCTCAGGTTGCCTGATCGTCTCGGCGTAAAACACGGGAACTATCCTGTTGACTCTAAACATTGAGCTACTGAAAGACTATGACATTAATAGAAGTCGGGTGATGTACTTCCTTTCAATGAAAACTGACAAGCGTTTTGCTTGAATGCGTATACTGCCATTCCGCGTAATTCGTAGTGAATCTATACAACTTATATATATATATATATATATATAATGGTCATTCCAGTCTAACTAGCCAAGATAACTAAAGAGATGTTATATGGGAACATATGACTGTTTAATGACAGTATGTGCTTTCTGACATTATCTCCATAGTTTCCACTTTTTGTCAGTAGCTTTACATTGCATACAACTTTGTATTCGCTCGTTTATGCAAGTATAGTGACGTAGCTATCTGAAGAACATATCCGAATTTCCAACTGACTCATACCCTGTTCTTTATAGGCTACGTTTACTCTGTTCTATCAGTGCATATTAAAATGGACACAAATATTGTTTATCTATCGATGGATAATTGGAACAGCAGTTTGCAGAAGATCTGGTCTACTAAAGAACGAGTAGTCGCTATGTGTAAGTTCTGATTTGCAATGAACTTTTTCTACCTCCATGGATTGTTTTTGACTTTTTTTATCTGTGCGCACTAACCTGTCTTTCCCCCCCCCCCCCGAAAATCTGTTTGCAGCATGATGTGTTTAATATTTGGTTTGCTGGAATTTCTATTAGCATCTGTCATTTCCCTTGTAAGCAACGCCTTTTGGGATGTTATAATTTTGCATTCCATCTCAGCAACATCGATGCTACACGATAACAGTAACTGTGCTGTAAATAATGTAAATAAAAAAACTTCGTTATTTTTAATATACTGTTATACTTATGTATAAAGACAGCTTGCTATCATAATTCTCTACCCCCTCCAGTGGTTGACATCTGCCGTGATTGTTCACACCCATCGATCAGCACGATCGACCTTGAGACAGTAAGGCTATTCTTTATTTGCGCATCGAACTGATACGCTAGGGCCCAAATACAGATTGACACAAACTTAAACGATGTGAACTGAAAGTACACGGATAACATTAAGCCACTGTTGTTGAAATGGCTATCTACATAGACAGAAGTGAACAACGCCGGTTCTTATTGTTTGTTATGTTCCAATGAGGACAGTTTTAGTGGACATTATAGAAAGTAAAAAGTAACATTGATATGGCAAGGAGAGATATAGTTATTCTTAAGGTTACGGGTGTAAAAATTGATCACCATTCTTTTTCTCTTCCCAAAGGCAGTAGTCTCAGTATTGTGCTCTTGGCTTCTATGTTGGTAAATTGTCTGGATAGAACCACGTGAGCTCATTACTGAAGCATTAGGCTAGATGTGTTCATACTCTTAAGACATTCTAGAATGTAACCACCCATTGAATCAGTCCGCAAAAAGTATATATCTACGTACACAATAACGTTGCCATCGATTGTCCAAACTCCAGCATTGTATACTTGACGCTAAAATCCGATTAGTCGAATCAAGATTTAGGAATTTGTTCATCAGCCTGTATGCTTGTATGCTATTTAGCTTGCACGCTCAACAAGCTCTGTTTCAGTTGTGTCATCTAAAACTAAGACGTATGAATGATCTGGATATATTGTCTCATTCTATGGTTCAAAGTTATTTAGTGCACGCCGATTAAGCCTTGCAGGTAAACAAACAGGTTCCTTACAATACACGGAGCAGAGTAACGGTGCATCCCTCTAGTGTACTGCACCACCTTGGTGTTCCATAAACAACTTATCTAACGTGTAGATGTCTTGAACATAGTACTCAACGCATTCCAAGCGTCTCGATTCAACCGCTAAGTTTCTCGTAATAATAGCTCGTACTTAATCTGTCTGAGGTCATCTATCACAGATCACGTTGTTACGGTCTGTATGATTAAGATCTTACCTAGCCGAAGTGTGCAAGTGGGACAGATGTTGTACCAGCACCACCCAGCTGTAAGTGCTGGTACGAGGTTACGAATGTTGGTCGTATTCTTCAAGGATGCTTAAGCGAACTGGCCTAGAAGCTACTGTTGATTTGGTTAGTCATTAAGTGAGCCGAACACCACTCTCACACAGTTGATAGTTCACGATGAATTATAACTAGAAATAAAAACCACTCCTGCTCAACTCCTATTTCTGCCCTGTTTGGAGTTATCAAAGGTGAAAATGTACGGCCGTGATTGAGAAATACCTTGATCCTGTCACAGGGAGAATGGGATTATCTGGCGGAAATCTTCCTTGAGCGACACAGACTGTCTGATATTTTGAGCAGAGACAATGACAATCCTGTTAACTTCATGATTTTGATGACGACTGTTACTAATATTGCTAATACACGACTGATTCCTATACTTTATTTTGCTTCGAAATAAGAAACTATAATTGCCTTTCCCTTTTCAGATTGGTTGAACAGCATTTCGTGATGTTCGTAATTCTTACATGTTTACTATTTATAACATTACGGTGCTTGACTTTCTATGTTTTCTTCATTCTTTAACTCCAGTCATAAATTAACACTCTTTAGCTAAATATCTAGCCAATAACACAAAAAACGGTTACATAACCTACTTGTACTTGTTCCTTATCAAATAGATCTTGTTTATTTTACACTGGTGTTTTATGTGAACACTAAGCACTGGTTCTCCACGTTTTTTTCCCTACTCGAATAAAACCGGCTTTCCCTTGATCCGCAGCATTCAAATACGTAAACTGTACTAGTCATTGAGCAAACTCGGTCACAAAGTATTGCGGTGTCTCTCTTTCTATGCAATTACACAACATATTTCTATAGATTTTTCTGGTCTAAAAGCGAAAACCTATTTGAACAAAATCATAATCTCATTGCACATGGCTTCCTCATAAAGAGTTGCCAGTTTTGGGTAGGCAGAGGACGGGAGTGAACTCATAGGTGACGGAATGCAATACAAAACCTTTCATATCTACAATGTTTGTTGATAGAGTAACAACGGCTGTGTATGATGTGGTCGCTGCTGTTCTTGCTGCAGTGACAACGTTGGTTGTTGCTGCTCCCCCTGTCGATTTGATTGTTGTTGCAGGTTACCACTGGGTTGATGGGAGTGATGAAGTCCAATGCTATCATCTGTGGTCCAGGATGTCATCACAGGCCGTTGACCTTCCATTTCCAGCCTCACTGATTGTCGTAAGACTGTTGAACATGCTGATGAATGTGTGTAGGTCTTCAAGGAATCTTCTGCATCATAATGAGTTTCTTGACAAGAGTTTTGTAACTCACCGTTGACGGCCAAACCACAGCCGGACAGCTGGCTAGAAGAAAAGTTACCTTGTGAATAGACTGGAAGTCCTCTTTGCAGGCCAACGGCATGAGTAAAACCATTGGACTGGAGAGGCTTTGACATGACCGGATTGAGGTCTAACAGGAACGGAGTTTGGGAAACCGGCGGTAGTAAAAGATTCATGTCCGGGTCGTTTACACTCTCTTCACTGCAACTTGTGTCACTATTGGACGATTCATCCTCATTTCTCAGTTTGCCCAAAATCTGCTTGCTTGTTGACAAGATCTGAGCAGTTGAGTTTATTGGAAAGTGAGGAACACTGTGCGTGTAGCTCGAAGGATGGGTATCAAACAGAACAATATCCGCACCGAATGAGAGTGCGGCTTTTGAAAGACCGACTGAGGTTACCGATGCTAGCGCGTTCACGCTTGGCTCTCTGTGCTCGGTCCAATTGGCTAACTGCCCGGTCGTGATGTAGTGAGATCCTACAGATGTGGATACAGTGGATGCAAGACTAGGGACATATACAGTAGTACTGCTAGGTAACTTCTTCGAAAATTCTAGCAGATCCGGACCGAATGGACTCATGTGTGAATAATTATAAGGTATTCCCGCATGTGTGGTTTGGATTCGCGGACAGTAGTCACATGATGAATGAGGAATTTGAGGGAAAGTGCTAAGATCACTTGATCGATAGCCAAGGATCGGTTCCATGAGGGTCATCGCAACATTTGGTTTATGAATATCAAAGCCGGCTGGGGTATATCGCTGGACTTCCAGCCCACATGTATGTAGATCGCGTAATTTCAGATAGTTTTCGAAAGAATTCAATGCTTCGTTACCTGGCTCCACTTGGCCAATAATGGGTTGACCGATTGCGGACGGTCCGGTCTCATAGTTCAACAGATTGGACGGGACCAGATGATAGGGAATATTAGTCAAGTCTAGGTGTTTGGTTCGCTTTGATCCAATGCCAACCTCTAGCGGGGGAACCACGGTCACATTCGGATGACAGAAAAGTGGAGATGGCCGAGTTTTTGAATGTGTCTGATACTGATTGAATCGACTGCTCGTTGTCGGACCGTCTGTTTCAGACTCAGAGTCACCACCCGGACCGTCGTTCCTACAAAGGATGAAAAGACGCACATCACAATTCAACGTTAACAGTACGAACTTGTATTCCGTATCGTAAATTGGGAGTTAACTAATCACATAAAATTCTGATTTATCCAGTAGAGAGAAAGAAGTATTTTAATGAGACATTTCAGTTAACTTGTTTCACAAACAAACAGCGGACTCAAGTTTTTCTCCTGGTATAACGCATCAATGGTACGCTTATTCCATGCGGTCCGAATTGGAACTCCGACCCAATTTATCCTAAGGAGATCGTGATGACGACTACAAACTTACCTGACCCTAAGTTTCACCGAATTATCACTGTTAGATAGTCAACCATGTTGACTTGTGCGTAATTTTCAGTTTGTTTGATTATCATAAGGAGAAACACAATAATTGTCTTACCATTCGAATCTACTGAGCAATAGTTAGACTATTGAAAAGTATTTGAGAAGTTTGATTAGTGTAAGTTGAACAACCCTGACGTTCGATATCATTCGTTGAATCCAGACAGAATTGTGACCAAGGACTTCTCAAAGAAACACATGATTTGATTGTCACTCTTCTTAGAGTTTGTTAACAGTGCATTTCTTTGCCCGGACCAAAATATGAACTTTTTCCAAACCGCTACCAGAAAAGTTTATCTGGATGTGAAAGCTGTGATCGCGTAGAAATTCTGTTCAAATTGTCAATTGAAGTTCCTCAATGCTTATCAACAATCGTATCTTAATTGAGCACAATGGTTCACGTCAGTTTATCATACAAAAATGAAGACTATCCTCAAGATTGTAGGGATGAACAGTGTGGAAACTGCAAGAAAGTCAATGGAGTGAATAGTCAAGTGAAAGCAGCGAACAGAATAAGATCCTTCAGTTTTCAGGCATTAACATAAGTCGCTGTGCAAGTAGTTCAATAGGCTGAGCAATTCCTAGTGAAACAGAATGTACTGGATACCACATTTGTTTCAAATCTGATGTGAATAGCTTACAACAAAGACCTTGATACAGGTGTCTCTGTTTTTAGTATTTGCGTAGCGGTGGAACTGAAACCAGTTGATGACTTTGATCCCAAAAAGCTTTAGTGTTTGACAATGAGACTGATAAGAGACGATTTGGGGAGTGCTCGAGACAAGTGTCCATCTGTACTCTGAAAAGTAACAACACTATCAGTCAAATCGTTGAATACCCAACATCCTAGGTTGACTGTCTGATATGCTGTGCTCATGTATGCTACTGTTTACTAGTTGTGCTATAACTCATTCAAAGCCTAGTATGCTTTGTACACTAAAAATTGTCTGTTCATAGCCTTTCTCTTATGTTCCACCGTCAGTTTATCTGGATTATTCATTCTTGGTTTGATAACCGAGCGTTAAAAAAATGCCTTCAATTTAATTGTACTAGTTGCAAGGCCATACTGTTAGTCATGTTTATTCATGAAATGACATGTACAGTTCTAAAACTTACGAGTGGTAAGAGAATTTTATCAGCATTCATTCGTATTCGTTATCGTCATCTAATTCTTCAACAGGGCAAGGGGGGCATATATTGTGAAATGCAAGCGTTTTGTTTATTCTCATCAGTCGTTTACATGAAACGTTCGGTTATATAGATTTAACACATGGTGACAAAACAATAAAATTAACGAACGTCACACGAGTGCACACAGGGTTGGGTAAGCTGTTTTATTGGTTTTATGTAATCGATTGATGAGAACAGAGGAAATTCTCGCAACTCACAATGTATGACGTCTTGACGAATTGGACAAAGGGGATTCATTATTCCAAATCGTCACCAAAGTTAGCAGTACATTGGTGGTTGTTAATGGTGTTTAGTTGCCATATAATCATGAAGAGAAAAGCAAGCCCTAGCCAAGAAGAAGAAAGAGAAAGAGACCTAAATACTAAAACAAATTATATATGTGCCTAATCACTGAACATCAAATTTCCTTCACCTTACAAACAACACAGCTGAGTTATGTGTGAATATAGGGCCTTATCAGCTAGGTAGATTCCATACAGTTTTTATCGTCTCGTACCATTCATTGCAATCTCTTCAGAGACAGTTCAGCCAACTAATAGCATTGTTCACGTTAATGAACCTAATTAACCGTCATCTCATCTAAAGTCTTCTGTCACCAACTCTGGGAGCTGCGAGGGCCCGGGCAACGGAAATGAATCGAACCCACAGTGATCGACCCTTTGATTTACGACTTTGGTTTTCTAGGTCAGGCCATCATCTGTCTACCTCGCGCCTTATGCCAGTCGGCGGCAGTGTCAGTAAACAGTCATATGATTAGCTGATATTCTTAGTACATGGTCTAACCATCTATGTGTGTGCAAACTTAAATATCAAACAAAAGAATTTGCTTGATATTTTTTTTACTAGTTACCCGATGGCAGCGATCAAATACAAACATCGATAGTTAACTACTTCACACCTTCTGCTTTGATCTACTGAGTTTTGGAGACGTCTTGTATCACAGCCTTCAAAGTCACTTTCACTTCGTGACCTTCTGACTTCAGAGAGATGCCTCTCTGTTGCCAAAGAGGTCCTATGCCAACGAATATCACCCTAGCCTTGGAAGCAACAGTTTCTATTTCATTCCGTGTAACCCCGCCTCAGATGATGTAACCTCCCAAGCACACAAACCGGTCAGTGACTCCTATAAGCTCATTAACCTACGTATCCACAAGTCTTTTAGGAGCGCTTTGCGTTTTGAGGCTTCAGAGCGTACTTCGAATTGGTTGGCAGAATGTGAAATAGAATCAAACATTGCCTGTAATGCTTGAAACCTGCAAACCACAAACCCGCTTTGGTCAACAGCCAATAGCAGTCAATTTTTTAAGGAACAGAATAGCCATTTCAACATTTTCTCAATGTCGAAGATAGTTCTGCCTTATTTCGTTTGGGATAGTAGTAAACAAAACTATTGGAAGTGATCAGCCTTAACCTGCACCACTCTTGATGCTCGAGCCGTCACAAGGTTCACCGTAATTACTAACCTAGGGTGAAACGTAGAAACTGAATGCCTACCGTATGTTCATATACCTGTTCGGTACATCGTTTAGTCTACGACATGATAAAATTGTGGTACAATCGACAGAATTGAAATCACCCTCACAGTCGGGGAAAACAGCCGTTGTTGGCTGACGGTATATGTAGTGCGGCTCCAGGATCGGCTGGCGCACTCGCATAGAATTATCAGAGTGAAAAAAATAAACCTCGGCCCTAGCGTTTTCTTCCAAAGAGGTCTATCTTAACGGTCTATGAGACCGCAGAAGATGTAACCAAATATCAGCAGCGTCCAACTTATACCAACTTACTCCCCAAAGAGTTGATTAACCAAAGTTTAAGTATTTCTGATATTTCAACTTGAATACTGGTTCATCGGTCCAGATTGACAGGACGACCACAACGTTTTCCGTTGAAAACATCAGACATACTATGCGTGACTCACAAACGAATGTGGTTGATCAGTTACTTGTGATAATTCAGTCTTGCCTTTTGTGAGTTCACTGATGCAACGGTCAGCATGATTGTCTCGTGAAAATGTTGTCGGAGTTGTGATCCCGGCCGTGGCAAGGATATTCAATGCCGACGAGGTCTACCATGAGCACAACTCGAATCTACTAACTCTTTTTGAAAGGGGTTAAATAAAAACCTGTGAAAATGTGACACTAACGATTAAATATGATAGCGTTCAACTTATACAATTCCCTTTTTTGTCTGTTGTAAATTTTTCTCTCAACGGTTTCTACAATAGAAAGATACTACTTAAAAGTTTGATTCAATTTGCTTAACTTGTCGATTTTGTGAACACTATTGGATGGATAAGCTGCATACTATTCTAGTGGTTAATTGGAAACTGTTTGTACTAGTTTAACATTCGGGATGAACAGTATTTTTGTACAGCTGGATGTCTTTAAATAGTTCCCAACTTTTCAGATCTGTTTATCCATCTAAACATTGTCCATTGATCTAAAATTTAAATATAGATGACTCAAATGAATAAATTTATTTTATTCTAAATTCAGTCATGATTACTGTTACTAAACTACTCCTAGTAAAGCAGTTCAGACCTAAATGTTTTACAAGTTTTTCTATCATCAGTTAAAGAGTAGCCATAGTTTTTAACTATGTTTTCATTACGTCTTTCTGGTGATCATCCAATAAACGAAGATTCCGCCACCAACATTGAGATTAGAATCCACATTAATCCAGCAAATCTTGAGGTGGTCTAACGTTTACTCAATTATTATCAACGCTGTACCGTTTCAGGTTGGTTTACTAAGCACTAAATTGTGTTGGCAAACTTATTCCTACATCCTATACAAGTACATAAACACGTTGGACTCAAAGTACGTATATTAGTCAATGAGCCTACAGTGTAAAGCGGAACTGGTGCATATGTGTTCTTGTTCCGTATGTGCCAAGTAGTCAGTTAGCGTTGACTAAAAATGATGACAGACGGTGAAAGAACGATAACTACGAGATAAACAGTGATAACTGAGGATTAAATGACGTGGAGAAAACATGTAGAGGTTTCATTACGACTGATTTACTCTGAAACTGATTACATGTGTTGTTCACTTATTCTGACAAGTAGCACCTGTCATCATTAATGAAGTTGGTGGATGGCATGCAACCAGTGGAAAGAATAACAGTATTGATAAGGTAATATATTGTCTCTTCCGTTGACGTCTATCTACTAAGCTACCATTCATAGAAAACCTTTGTAGTAACCCTGTTTCCTCGGGCTCAATGTTGATTACTTCGTAAAAACATGATCGTGACTCCATATATGTGCCATTCTGAACAATCACTGATCAAACGGGTGGTAGTCCGTTAGTTATCCATTACTTTCGCGTGCCTCGATGTCAATTTAACATACCCTAAGGAGATTAGCTGCGTTTGAACGGTGATTAGGGTCATATGGCTAATTTGCACATAAAAAGACTGAAAAACACAAGGATTGGTTGGCTCTTACATGATAAGAAGATGCTGTCCCGTCAGGTGCAGAGAGTAAACAGATTTAGCCTGCTTGGACTCAATTACGTGAAACTTCTTAAACTGACTTTGAGATACGCGAAAGTGAGATCAAGACATCTTAAACTGAAAATGATAAAGTCTGTCTGTTTCGTACAACAAGAATTCGGTTCAAACTTGATGTCTGAGTGTGACTGGGCTAACGACAGTAAGAACTCGCCTTCATTCTTACTGTTGACTTATCAACCCATCCAATCGAACTTGCTGTTACTCTATCTCTTCATAAATGTGTTATATATTCCGACTGGATCAAAGAATTATCATGTTTTAAAGTGGGGTTATAACCTTGAAAGATATGACCTGTTACTTCCATCAATAAAACTTATAGAAAGGACATACTGAATATCTTAATTTAAATACAAATAGCACAAATCTGATGGAGTAAAAGACGAAAGAAAAATTCCACATTTCTCGACACAAAAAGCAAACAACTTGACCGTTAGGATATGGCAACGATTTAATTACACACTCAAAAAAACTATATGTAGACATCTAGGTCAGTAATCAAACGAAAAGCTCATAAGATAGCTAAACAACCATCACATCATAGCCTCAACAGTCTGTACTGAAAAAGACTGAGCTTGATAAAGCAGTAATTAATCTGCAGGTGATTCATTGATGGTTGCGTTCACACTACTATTCAAGGAGAGGCACAAATTTTAAGACTATGCAAACATATTAGGTCTTCCTCATTTGCATGTTCTTCATCACTTGGAAAATGATAGTCTTCCGAACAACGACGCTGAAGGAATACCAGAAATCCATATCAACAGGGAAGGAAAAGTAGACGTGAACCTTCCTGTCAATTAATCACGCTGATTGCTGAGTAAATTTAAAATAGTTGGGTTGTGAAAGAATGTTAACTTGTTTTCACAAACTGCTCACCTTCAGTACAGTTTACACACAATTTTTATGTACGTAGGCGGTTAACTATCGGAGGTCTGTTTCCTATATTATGAAACAAACTAATACGGTTATTAAACACTTTATGACAATCAAACAATCTTTTTTCTCTGCTATATTGCATTAACGTTATTCATTTATGAAAATGAGCTGGAGAAGAATGATGAACTCGTCTCATAATGTGTCCGTCCTCCCCAGATTATCGTACACTGTAAAGTGACTATTGTAGGGCAAGGATTATTGTGATCAACTTTGGTTTTCAAATTCACGACCTGGCTGTTCGTTTACTTTAATCCTGAGTTTTCTGTAGTTTGCGATTTCACGTATTATGAATTTATGTTTGAGACCATACGAATACTAGTTCATTGTCAACGTGTTATACGGTTCTTCCTTTATGGGAATCATGTTTGAACACTTACTTAAGTGAACAACAACAACAGCAACAACACAGATTAGTTTATTTCATAACAAATAAACGCTTAATCTCATATGTACTGGAAATGATTGTCATCCACACAATCTTCTGTGTCACTGACTAGAACGCATCGTAATCGTATTTGCCAAAAAGCATATTGGTCGACTGTTCCACACATAGCTGTAGAATTCAGTCTTATTGTCTGATGGGTAAATCTTAATGTCAGGTCGTTAATTTCAATGTGCTGAGTGATTAAGGTATTTCGGAACATCAGGCGATCATGATTACGAAGCGGAACACATGCGATTAGATAGTCAGCTGACTAGATACATCATGAATCCCATCACGGTCGTCAACAACACAACACGGATTTCTGCTGAAGTTTACCTGTCCTACCCACATAGGAAAAATAACAAAGTTCAGTTTATAGGTAAAACACTGACAGGGAAGGGGCCTCATTTTGATTTAAGCTATAATCAACCTACATTACTGATGAGTAGTCGGGGATTTGTCCCATTTCAATTTGAAGATTACCCATAGTTGATCGCAGTTGTCTCATTCCCATAAACTATCCAGTCGGCCCCTTTCGAATAGCAGAAGCACTAGACCCGAGTTTCGCTCTCATTAGAGCTCGTCTGTAGTGCACCTCCTTACTACGGCCGGGACTAGAACTCCGGCAGCGCTTTTCATGGGGCAACCGTGTTTACCACTGCGCCACTGACCTCATAGTAGGTAAGACCGAATTATCGTATATCAACATTCAACAACTTTCGCTTGTGAATAATGATCACGTTGCCCGGTCGTCTTGAGAGGAGACAGAGTTACCGTCTGTTAAATCTAATCGATGGCCTACTAGTGAAAAGTGACAGACCACAGTTGGAAACCGATCATTTCCACCGCAAATGATGCATAGGACAACTTACTGACCATTCTGACTCATACAATCTACCGATTCTCCGTTTAAGTTCAGGTGATACGGCAGGATTTAAGTCAACTACGCTCTTTAGGGGACAGAGGGACCACCAGAAAACATTGATCAACAGTTGAACAATTTGTATAGCATATATAGCGTTCGCTGACGTCTGCCGTTTCAATCTAACTGATGAATCTGTGATTGATTTTAGCTGGATATCTACCATGTCTCCCTTCTAAAATAGCATTGATCTTAAGATTTTGTGGTTGTTTATTTCAATGTGATGAGTCAATCATGTTCATCATAAGTTCTATTTCGCTATGAAGTCAGTAGAATAGTGGTTAATCATATAATCGCTTAAGCACAAAAGATATGGTTCTGTCTACGGTCTGGTCAGAAATATGTACTACCGATATGTCTCAATAAGAGTGGAATTCGAAACTGGCGCTTATTTTTTAAGTGGGCTATCTAGGAAGTTTAACTGAATGAGAAAACTGCAACTAACCGTGAGTGACAATGAATTAAACTGTGGGCTTTAGTTTTTAGAATTCGCGATTGTGATGGATAGTCACAGAGTATCGGATTGTCTAGGCTTGATTCATACCAAACAAGTACATCTGGATTTTGTTAAAGATGTTCAGGGTATTCAAAAGCTGGTCAAGACGTTTAGGTCGAAAAGTTTGCGAACAGTTGATAACGTTTTTGTGGTCGAAGACGCTCATCCAAAGCAACGATGTCATACTTTTGTCACCAGTTTCCTATGCTCCACACCACTACAGCAATACCATCCACATCATCGACACCTGTTCCTCCACTCCGACCACGAAATTCTTGGATCGAGTGTACCGGTGGACAAATTAGACAGTGCTCTAAGTAGTAATTGGTTTATTTAGATGTGAGTGACGTTCACACACACACCTCGTCAACAGTGATCGGTGTTCAACCGGTACTACAAAGTGGTTTTGACAGACTAGTGGAATAGCGCATTTTAACAATAAATTACCATATAATCAAGGTTACATAGCAGAAGCCTGTGGGGTGAAATCGAATGTTACTTGTGGGTTGTTGACTTGCCTACTGGAAGTGCTTGTGCAGAAATAGTCAGCGGCGAAAATGACGAGAAGCTACTGACAAAAATGATAGCTTTTAGATGTGAATCTATGTCATACAAGTAGCATCGTTTGTGGGTTCATGTATGGACAATCCGACATTGACTAGTTGACAGTGTTTTAAGAAATGGTGGTGACAAATATGACCTAGTTGGGGGTGAGTTCCATGACCCAGTGTGTTATACTTATTGTGCCTTGAGGATACAAATAACATACTCCGACTATGTATCTGGACCAGTCGTTTTTGTCCTAGTAATTCAAATGTGAAAACAATTTTTGATAGCTTCACTGTAATGGGCTGTACCACATTGGTGCTTTATCCTATCAGTGGTGTGTACCAGTAGTTTATATCTACTCATCCAAAAGGGAATTTGAATTATAACCCGCATGCTTATGAGGAAAACCTGTTGATCACTATTCAATAAACAGTACACTAGACCCGACCACTTCACCAAATCGAAATGTTTCCATGAAGTTTCATATGCAGAGTTTACAGATTGTTCAATTATTCTTAAGGAGAGTGTAGTTTCATTATCAAGTGTGACATTTTGGTTGTGCCTATGTGATGCACAAATCGAAGCAATCCATGCCCAAATCACAAAAACCGATATATATATATATATATATAAGGATTTTTCTTTGAGAACCAGTCAACAACTTGGTCTTCATGGTTGTGATACCAGAATTCGTTGCAGACCGATTCTTCCGGAATGAGATCTATTTCCAAACTCAGTAGAGTCGTTTTAGACCATTTTCGGGACAGCCGCTGGGATGTTATTTCAGATTAGCACATATACTATTTATAAATTTCCAAGTAGCCACTGTAGCTAAATGTCAATCAGATTGAGAAAATCTACACTAAATTTCGCACGAGTGAAATCATGGACACTTCGCTTGACATAGTTTATGCTGATACTTTAAAGAAACGACAAGCTTCGTGTGGCATGCCTTGTTAATTTATGAAACCACTGACGGAGTCTGTCAGAGGCAGCCGAAACGCAGAATATTATGATTTACTCAAAACGTCATGATACTGCCCTGAATGTTTGCAGTGTTAAATCATGTTTAGATGGTCGGATACTTCTAGTCGTCCATTTTACCTTGAAATTAATCAAAATCAAATGCACGGTCGCTGGAAAAACATTATTTTTTGTCTGAGTACACACTCATATACCTACGTGAAACTTACGTTGGGACGCGATCCCTTGTCTTGCAGAAAAAACAGTCCTCTGAATCATGCACATATTAATGTTTACTTCAAGCTGAAATCAACAAAACAAATGTATCACTTTGAACAAAGATCACCAGTGCGCTCGATAAATAGGTGGAAAATGTCCAAAAGCCTAACCTATGAGGTCCATATTTCTGACAGTGGCTAGTGTATTCCATTGACAATATACCACTGTTAAAAGCAGGTGAGAAAACAATAACCGACACACTTCCGCAGACTGCATATGGTTAAGGGTAAATATATAAACGGTCGGTACTGGAAAATGACAAAATAACGCCAGTCCGAAAAATGTTTCAACTAACCATTTAATAAGACATGAGTTTGCAATTGAAATAAAGGAATGACTTACATGAATGCCACAATTTGAGTATCGGTCTCATTTTTGAACAGTTCAAACGAACGGTGTGTGTAATAGGGAGCATATTTTCCATTACATATATTGGGGTTTACTTGGCCCTTTTGTTTACTCTTCCACTTGACATTCACAACAAGCTGTTTAGGCCATTCTTGTTCCAACCATACAGTTTACCGTGTCACCCGTGAATGTTTACTTGGACAACTCAGCACTCAAAGGCAATAGACAGTCACACATGAAGTTTATTTATTTGTGGAAGACAGAAGCAAATGGAGGGTGCCAACAGATGGAGGAATAAGGGTTGCAATCGGATCTGTTTGTCAAACGGAGCTGATTGTGTACAAAAGCAAATACGACTGACTAATTACAGTCTGTTGACTGGCAGATTGTTTTTGGACGAAAAACCGAACTAAGATCCTTCATTTGCTGAAGATTTGATTGTGTACAAAGTTGAAAATCTACATTTTAAAATATACAACGCGTATTATTGAATTGGTTTGCACGCAGTTCCACTTGTGTAGATTCTTCAACAGAATCTGCGCCATTGGTTACTTTGTCTACTGATTAATATTATGATCGATCTGCCACCATCAATTACTGTTGGATCGGTTCGAAGGTCAAAATTACAGACCTCAATCAGTAGTAGTTTTGTTGGTTACCGTTTTTGATTTAGTCAAGTGTACCGATCCCCAATCATTCATTTGGCCTCTTAAAAAGTTATACGATCTGTTTTCCAAGTCCACTTGAGAAAACGAAATGATCTAGTAGGATAACTGTAAGGTTCGTTTTTAATACATAATCCAGATTTGTTAGCCGAACAGCTCGAGCGATTGGGAATATGAGGACATCATTCTCAGTTAGACGGTCTAAATTTTGTTGAGGTTAGTTCTTTGATGGGTAGCCGTACCAGATTTGAAAAACCACTAAAATAGTAACCGAAACTATCCGATATGGCTTATTCAACTCCACTACAGCTGCTTTGCAGTATGCATATTTAACTACACCTATATTAGCTAAGTAAACTGTTCAGTAACGTAATGACTCGCCTATTAATCCACTCATTTTCTCAAGTGGTCTTCTATTGACAGATAATCTGTAACATCAGCCAACTCCAGCAGTTCCACCTCAGTTTTGGATAAAATCTGATCAAATAGCTTAGGAACGCACAGAATGCCTTATTGAATCATTCATATATGAGTTATCATTCGGATCGATGTTTACTGTCCAGGTGATTGGCAACAAATAGTACAACAGACGTTTGGAATGGCAATGAAATCATTCATGTCATTTGAACAGTCTTTTGAGATGAGTGCCGAACACATAGATCTGTAAGATCGCGTACATAATGAGCAGATAGACGACCCTGGAGTTTGAATACTCCATTAAGTGGACTATTTGTGAAGCGTGGACGGTTAATGTGATGATTCGCAGGTGTATGTGACATGCTGTGCACGTGAGACTGGGTACTCGAGTTTAAATGCTCACGCAATCAGACACTGCTCAGGGTTGGCAGTAATCAATGGGGAGATAACACGAGAATAGTTTGCCACCTATCTGTACATAGTAGTATCCTTCAACTAACGGTAAACAACTCCGGGTCAGTCCACGCATATATATTGACGAGTTTTAATGAGATAGAAGCTCGTTTCAAGTGCTTCCTGTAGCGCGGTTTACCGAAAGGCGCATTTGTAGG